>JAQFVV010001305.1:0-83540 GCA_028023455.1 Epiperipatus broadwayi | reverse complement strand
ATGTGAAGATAAAAATACTTTATTAATTTAAAATAATATTATACTTTAATAGCTGTGTTATTTTTTAAAACAACATGTAAACAAATCCTTTTAGATAAGAAGCTTAATTAACGAAGGAACTTTGCAGATAAACAAGATGATTAATTAAAAAGCAATCGAACTGCAAAGGATAATCAATCAAAATAAAACTTAAGCCAAAACGTAAATTGGGAGGGATTGATCCGAGCAGGACGGGCAAGATTTGACCAATCAAATCCAGAAAATCAGCACTGGAAAAATGAGTGAAAGTGTAAAGCATTTGACACTTAAAAAACTGGGACTCTACCGATGCAGATGAACTGGAAAAGGCACTGAACGTCGCTTATTTGGCACGGTAGCCCCAGAGCAGACAGCTGGCCTCTGAATGTCCAAGAGTCAGCATAGGGACTATAAAGTAGGTCACATAGATCTTCATTATTATTTTTGTATACCTTCGGGTTTGTTAATATAAATAGATTATGATTGTTTTAATGTATTAGTGTAAACATGTATATATTAGTGTATTATAATTAAATCACCGGCATTAGTCTTTATGATTATAATTATTGTATGCATATATAGTCAGGGCAAGGATTATCTTACTGCTTAGATTGTTCGCCAGTGAGTATTATAACTGGCGGATCTAACATTAATAATAATAAATGAATATGTATTTTAACAGTAATTAAACTTATAACTTTACTACTAGATTATATAAATTATTTTTAGATAATATATTTAATTGTATTAATATATATATATATATATTGCAGTGGATTCCGAATGGCTTGAAGGAACAAATCAAGGAAAGCAAGGAATATTTCCCGTTTCTTATGTAAAATGTTTACCTACTACCAGAAATCGTAGACTTCTTTTTTCTCAAGATTAGCAAATATAATAAATTAATAAATAAGTTGATGTAACTAGATATTTAAAAAACAAATTGAAACAGTATATTTTTTAAATTTTGCTTAAGTATTTACATTCTTCAATGAAAGTTTAATATTTTTAATGTACACACACACACTATTATAAATGCAATATTCAATTAAATATATATATATATAATGATATTTTTTATTAATTTTTTACCTATAAGAAAATTTTTTTTTCTCAAGACATATAATAAATTAATAAATAAGTTGATGTAACTAGATATTTAAAAACAAATTGAAACAGTATATTTTTTAAATTTTCTTATTTACTCTTCAGAAAGTTAATATTTTTAATTACCACACCACTATTTCAATTTTCAATTAAATATTATATATGATTTTCCTTTCATTCAATTAAATTAATAAAGTGATTCTAGATATTTAAAAACAAATTGAAACAGTATTTTTTTAAATTTTTTTAAGTATTTACATTCTTCAATGAAAGTTTAATATTTTTAATCACCACACACTATTATAAATGCAATATTCAATTAAATATATATATATATATAATGATAGATACAGACAAATGATGGGATAAACTTATTAGAAATTATTAATAAATTTTAAACAAATTAATTATTTACTAAAATATGTAAAGCATAAATCAGATTTTATCATTCAAAACGTTCTATACCTCCTTTCTCATACCTATCTATAATGGAATAGTAAGTGGCAGTCTTGTAACAAAGGGAGTCAAGTTATCAACATGGATGTGAAGATTCAGGTAGTCGATGTCTCTAGCTCACTTTAAGAGTGAGGATCGCTCTCAAATTAAACATAGCATGTAAGAATTTTGTGTTTAGGCACTCTTGGATAATTGTGATAGAGGGTCTTAATATGAAAGATAAATTGATAAAAACCAAAAATTTGGAAAGTATATACTGTTTTTATTCAGAAACTCAAACAAGAATAAATAAAAGAAGATAAACAATCTTTTTAAATCCCAATGCAACACAGAAAAAAAACCCCATAAATGAATAGTAAACAACAAAGCAATGGTGATTTGAATAACTTTCACCTTTGTCAAATATAGTTAAAATAGATATATATATATTTATCTTTTTACCAACTTCTACTTGATAATTATGTCGGTTAACTATAATTTGGGTGCCTGAAAGAAAAATCTCTAGTAATTTAAAAATAATTTCAGACTTACCAGGTCTTAATTCGAACTCCTATTGAGTTTTTGGCAGACTGATGTAAAACTGTTGCATTTCAAGGCCTTTATATATGAGCATATATGTATGCACACTTAGATAAATAAAAGCTTAAACAATGTTCAAGTAATCCAGTTCCAGGCAAAAACATTTCTGACAGTCAGCAATGAAGTAGAAAACATAATTTATTAAGCTTGTTAATAGTCAGTTGATATGGGTTTGAGTGTTTTTACATTGTTGTGCTATTCTATAGATATATTATATCCATTTACCAACCAATATTACACAGATAGATGTTGATTATAAAAGAATAATGAATCAGAAGCCAGTACTCATTAAGCTTATAAATGGCCTGGTGATGTGAGTTTGAAGGCTTTTGCATTGTTGTGTTCTTCTCTAAATAAAAAAACTAGATGCATGTTTAACAGTAAGTATTAGACAGATAGATATTGATTAAGGAATGACTATTTGAAAGAAGACAAATCTATTGGGAAAAATTTTCAAATTTACTTAGCTTGTATTTAAACTCAGTTTACAGCTATGGTAGGCAGTATATAGTAGGCATGTGTGCTACTTTTTCACAATTATGTCTCAAACACAATCAGAAATGATAGAAAACATTTTAAAGCATTGGGTGAAGAATCTTAATACTATCAAAAGGGTTAAAGAAATAAAGAAAATGTTTTAGATGTTGATAGTTGTGTGGTTACACTGACTAATTTTCAATATCATAATTATGTTAGTTTCATATTAAATGATACTAGTATTTCTGGAGTGCTTACATTGAGGATTAGAGTAAGATCAATGGCATGTCAGCAAAATGGTAAAACAATACATTGAATTATTCTGTTGCTCTAAAGATTTCTGTGTTGTTAGCCCAAAGTTGAAGTGGTAGACAAAAGTTGAAGATTTCTAGATAAAATTACTTAGATAGAGAAAGTAAAGCACAATCTCCAGTATGAATAAAATTGTAGTCATGTTGACACTGTAAAACTAAATTGCCATTTGACACCATCAACTTTGTATAAATACAGTAATAATTATTGCTTTGCATTTATTAGACCAAGATTATCATATCATTCTTAACTCAAATATAAACTTTAAACTCAGTTAAAATTTAATATCTCTCTTTTTAATTAAACGTAAACACATAGAATAATTCAATACCATCATACTTTTTTATGTGTAATATCTTTTATAGATATATTTAAAATTCCCACTCTACCATCTATTCTTGTAACATTTGAAAAATATATCAAAAAGGTAAATGTTCCCCAAATGCATTTCATGCTAAACCAACATTTTTCTGTTGAACCAGATCACAATTTTTTTATATGTCTTCATTATTTGTTCAATATTTAGCAATGATAGATTATTATAACTTGACTTATAAATATCGAATTCTTTTCACTTACAAATTTGACATCAATCATTTCTGATGTATACACTAATGATTATTATTAATCATTTATTAAACTAGAGCTTATCTTAGTCCAAATATCAACTTTAAATCTCAGTTAAAAGTTAATATGTCTGTTTTCTAATTTAATCTCTCTTTACAACATTCAGTGAAACATATGAATAAAAATATCTGAAAAAGATAAATGATTTACCAATATGCATTTTATGGAAAACAACATTCTGTTAGTCCGTATCACAATCTCTTGGAAAAGTTTTTGTCATTTGTTGCCGTTATTAATACCAAATTATTCTAATTTGATTTTTTTAAAAAAATTTTATTTTATTGCTATACAAAAATAACATCAATTACTTTTCTATTTGAAGCAAAGTAGGTCCAACCTTCTCCCAAGTTGCTCTTGTGATATAACTTGGAATACTTAGTCAGTCCTTCTTTATGAATTTCTCCATGATGTTCTTAAATTTAGTATCATGTGGGTCTCTCATCCCTTCAATTGTTACTTTATATCTGTACATCACAGGGCATAACTCATGAAAATCACCAGTATTATGTCTGTAAATAGACCCTGACCTATATAGTCTTTAATTGATTTATAGTTTCCATTCATATTGCTGTACCATTCATGAGTTTATCGATCTGTAATTGACATATTGGGACATCTAAGAAAAATGTGGTCAATTGATTCCTCCTCTCTCACACACATCCGGCACACAGGATTGATCTTGAAATTTCTCCTGTATGCCAAAAATGAATTTGTAAGGAGGAAGTACATGTTGATTTTTATTAAGCAATCTTGAAATTTTGCCTCAATGAATCAGAATTTTGATCTCAAAATCAGTTTCTGATTGGTACTCCCAAGAGACCTTTTGTTTATATTATTTTGAGCATGAATTATTTAATATGCATTCCAGTATTTAATTTTTGATATAATTGGATTTTCATTCAGGTCAATAACTTTCTGAATATTATTAAATAATGAATAACACCATCGATTATTAGTGGGTGGTGGTCTATCTGTTGGTGTGATAACTTCTGGGTATGAAATAGTCAAGTATTTATTTTGAACCAAGAACAGTAGATTATAGGCTCTCTGGAATATCATGGTTTTGATGCAATGAAGTGAAAGGCTGGTGAGCCTTCTAGGTATTTGGAGTTTTTTAAGACTGATGGCACCAACCTTTTGGCCACAGAATAGTTTTGCATAGAAAAAGTTTATTATTTTTTTTTTTTGATAAATGTTTTGGAGGGGCAGATACCAGATAGGAAATAGTTAATTTTTGGGAATATTAATGAATTTAAAGTCTTATCTTACCATGAAGTGAAACATATATCTTAGAAAGGGAGGTCATTGTACAGCAAATATCTATTAAGAGGGATTTTTCAATTTCTTTGCTCATGGCATTATTCAATTTTCAAAAATTAAAGCCTAGGAATTTCTGTGGATCAGCTGTAAAATTTGAAGCAATTTTCCTCCCAGTTAGCAACCTCCAGGAAGCTGATTTCTCCTTATGAATTTGGGTCTGTATTTGTCTGAGTACCAAGCCACTATCTTTTCTAATTTAGTGATATAGCAGACAGATAAATATGTTGTCCATATAACTGAGATGTTTAATTTCTCTTTCTATGGCAGGTACAAACACTCCAGGCAAAGATATCTCAATTTTACATCAGTAGTGGATTGATATAGGCTATAAAATATAGTGTGCTAAGTGGAGATCCTTGAGCAATAGAGATGGAGGGTTTAAACCCAGATGTAATTTTTCCATTCATTGTGATGTGGTTGGTTCTGTTGGCTAATAGATTTGCAATCATTCTTAGATAAACATTCGGCACCCCATATTCCTAGAGAACATTAATCAGAATGTCTGGCTTGACTGAGTCGAATGCTGCTGAGATATCAAGTTGGATGATGATCGGTTTTGACATCCTCTGGGCTCTGATAACATCAATAAGGAGCTTCATTTGGCCAATGGTATTAATTGATTATTCTCTTTTTTTGCATATTGGTTAGTAGAAATGTATTTATAAATTTTCAATTGAATTTAATCCTTAATTAATTGTTCTATTATTTTAATTGAAAGAGAAATCATTGAGATTGACCTCTGATTCTTCGTGGCATGTCTTTCATCTTTTTTCTATAGGAAAAGTATGAGAGATATTGGATACAAGTTGTTAATCTGTTGGCTTTCCTCTGCTAAGTGGTTTATCATGGCTTTGACTATTGGCACCAAATATTTCTCTAGATGTAGAAGGATAAACTTAAGTATGCCATGTATTCCTGAATGCACCCTCTCTGGGAGATTTTTTAGTTTGATGCAGATTTTTTTCTCAATGATATTATGAGTTGGATTCTCATCTAAGCTGAATAATTCATTGGCATTCCCAGTCTAATCAGGTTGCAGTGTTACCCTAAAGCAGAAGTCCCCAACCTTTGTTGCACTTAAGAGCACATTCTATAATACTGGCCAGGTGGTGGGCACCATTTATTTTTTCAATGTAAATTTATAGTTGGATATTATTAATAATACACATAATGTACAAAAAAATATTTATTTCAAAAAGAAAATTTTAACATTTGATTACAATATAAGACAATAATTTATAAGAAATTTTAAAAAATTAAATTTATTTGTATCAGATAAATAATTTTTATTATGTTCAGATAGTGGGGAGCACATGTAACATGATCTGTGGGTGCCATGGGCATAGGGGGGACCCCTGCCCTAAAGTGTTCTCTAATTGCATGGATTATTTCCAAGCCCACAAGAATGTTGTTATCTATCAAACTTCCATTAATATAATTTTGAAACCATCTACTGCTGCTAAATACTTTAATAACTATTACTAATCATTTATTAAGCTAAAGATTTTTCTATCATTCATTACATTAACAATGTAATACCAAATTACTGTAATTTGATTTACAAGCATCAAACTTTTTTAAACATAACAATGATCCTATTTAGATAAATATATTAATGGTTATTATTTATCAGTTATTAAAGGAGAGATTATAGTATTTTCAGTCCAGTACAGACTTTAAGCCTAGTTAAAGATTAATATATCTGCTATTTATGTAAACATAAATACATCTTTTTCAGATGTCATTATTCATATATTTCAAGCATGTGTAGTAGAGTGGATGTTTGAAGTATATTTTAAAAAGGTACTGATGCTTTTTGCAAAGTCTTTTGAAAATATAATGGATCAAAATGATAAACAAAAGAGCATGTAATCAAAGTACACTTGAAGTCTCATTTGAAGCCAAATGAGGCATGTTGAACTTAACCTAATTTGAAAATATTATGAAACAATATAACTCATTTAGATAATTATGTAATTGTCAAAACATTAATTGTCAAAGAAAAAGAGGATAATAGTAATGTCTTGGATGAGATCCATTATTGGAATAATGACTTTGCTTTTCAAAAGCCTCAAAAACTAAACAAGGAAGAATCACTCTAGAAAATATTACAATCTGTTATCACATGTATGCTATATAATTTAGAAGATCAAGAAAGAGGCAGATGCATGTATTCAATAAATCTGTGATTATTCATAACAATATTATATAATTTTTACCAGTTCTTATTTATGAATCTGAGACTTGGACCCTTAATAGAAGAGCAATAGAGGGACTTCAGACCACTCAAGAAATGTAGAGAGTTGCATGTTAGAAGTAACAAGAAGAGATTGAAAATGCAATGCATGGGTAAGAGAACAATCAGATGTTACATACCTCATTTAAAGAATTAAAAGACTGAAGTGAAGTTGGCCTGAACATATTGCTAAAAGATATGATAATAGATGGATAATTGAAATCTTAAAAGGGATTCCAAGAGACTGTAAAAGACCCAGAAAAAGATCACATGTGAGATGGATGAATGAAATAACAAAATGTGTAGGAGTGATGTGGAGAAGAGAGGCTAGAAATCAGAGATGGTTTGAAGTTGTAGACCTTCATTCTGCAGTGGATTTATAATGGTCAACTGATTGTGTGTAGAAATTGACACACACACGCAGAAGCTTATTAATTAATAGATTGTAGAGATTTCTAATGAAATTTTTACTCTATTCTTTTTCTATTTTGTTACTTATATTAAATAAATGTATTTTATTATTTCAAAGTTGTATTTAAATTTATTTACCGATGCTTTCCCGATACATAGAAAAAAGGTGTAAGTAGAGAGTTGTTGAAACTTATATATAATAGCAGGATGATGCACAACAATTAATTATTAAAACCTATATATAATAGCAAAATAGAGTTAACATAAATCTCCATGTGATTGATAGAACAAGAAAAGGTTCCAACATTTATAAAATTTGTTGTGGATAATGCCACATTGTGGAAGTGTTACATAAATCATATCGAAAGATATATGCACATTAAGTAAAAAGGACAATAAAGTGAAAGTGTTTACAGTTATGGGGTTAACTGGAAAAGATGTATTGCAAGTGGAAAATCAATTTGGTAATCTTAGGACTATCAAAGAAGCTCTGTATCAGGAGTAAAAGAAAAAAAACTAACATTTATTTCATGCCTGCAAGAGCTAAATGGGTGGTACAACTGAAATTGAGAATACAAAACAACTACTCCAAGAATAATATCAGGATTATGATATAGCACTGATAGGTTATTAGTACAACTATTATATATAATGATAGACAATAACTTTAGAAAAATATTAAGTGAATCAGACCTAAATTTAAAATGCACAGTAGAAAAATGTGACATGCAAAAAACTATATTAGAAAATGCTTCAGAATTTCTACTTTCTAATAAATAGCCAATTGGATTAAAAAACAGATACTTATAAACAGGACTGCAAAAGTGCAAAAATGTTTTAACATGTTTATTGCAGTGGGAAAATGTAATATTTGATAAAACCCCCCATGGTATACAGACAGGAAGTAAGAAACCATGTGAATAATGATAATATTATCCGAGCAGAAAGTTAATATGGAAATTAACAATGGAGTTGTTATCATCATATAAACACTGGATGAAAATTAGTTATAGAAGTAAGAAGAAAAGGTCACATGCAAAAACTGATATTACTACAGACTAAAATGGAAATAAAATAGAGATGTTTGGAAAAGTGATTGTATCTACAAAATTAAATTCCAAGGTAAAATTTTTACTACTGTATATCATCAATAAAAAATTTTAATTCATTACTAAGGAGAAACTGGTTTTATCCTTTGAGAATCTTTATAAGCACTATCAAAGGAGTACAATTGGAAACAATAGTTAGGAAGAGGTAACATCAGTGATTCATGCCAGGATCAACATATTTATTGATATTACCAGGGCACTCATCCAAGTTTACTCAAACTATTTAAAGTTTCATTCACATTGAAGGAGAAAGTGAAAAGACTATCAATGGGATTGTTTCACAGAGGCATAGTATTACAGTAGAAGAGTCATTCTGGGATATTCCAGTAGTATTTATTATCAAGCCAGGTAAAGACTATTGTGTCTCAATAAATAAGTTTTTCAATAAAGATTTCCTCATTTCTAACATAAATTACTCACATCATTGAATAAAGACTTATTTTTTGCAAAAAATAAATTAAACTCCATGTTCTGTCAAATCTCATTATTAATAGAACAGCAATTAGGACTTAACAAGTGCAATAAGTTAATGAATGGCATTACAATTATTGTCTAATATCTTCCAAGATAAAATGGTAATTTATTTTATGGTATGTAAGGTATTATCCATGTTTCGATAACATATTGGTTGTCATAAAATCTGAGCCTAAACTGGAATTATGCATGGAACTTATCTGTTCTAAATTGGACATATTTGGAGCAAAGCTAAATACCACTAAATGTATATGGCTGATGTCAGTGATAAAGTTTTTAAGTCATGTAATTAATGAAAATGGAAAATATCCTTATGTGGATATAATAAAAACAATAAAGAATGTTAAACGATCTAAGAATATAAAAAATTTGCAAGCATTTTAAGGTTTATTTCTGAGAATTTTCTAAAAAGAAAGTCTTGTATGTTATCACCCTTATATAAATAGTTAAAAAGCATCATTGATAGTGTAGCAACATAGATATTATGATTATAACAGATGCCTCAAAATATGGAGTCAGCACTATGATATGCCATCATTGCTATGGAGGAGAATAATGGCCTATAATCTATGCCTTGAGGACACTGTTAGCACTGAGAACATTTTTAGTCATCTCAACCAAAAAAGTTTTGGCTACAATTTTGACATAAAAATGTTCTGTTGACATATATATATATATATTGTAATGGAATGTCCAATCGTCCTAACAGTTGGGTGGAAAATGTAATGTAATGTGATATATGTATGAAAAGATGAAATTGCCCTATTCATTGTGAGCTAATTAAAATGGACAATTCACTTTCATTATAACATATCTCAGGTTTTGATTTATTTTCTTAAAGTATATTCATAACAAGTATAAACTAAGCCAATCAATGAATTTAAAATGCAATGAATTAGGTTGTGATGCTAAGCTTTTATTTGAACAACCTACCAATTTGAGTAGGCAATTGTTGATAAATTACATCCATGCATCAGAAAATATATTACACATTAATGAATAAGGTTTAATTATTACCCAAATCATTTCCTCGGCTAGCTATATGTAAAATAAACCTGGATAATAAAGAACAATGATAAATATATATTAAATGGTTTACTCTCAGGGTTATCTTGATTGATGATTTGATTATTCACTAAAATACAAGTTGGAAGCAAAGGGAATTTTTTTGAATTCAACCTATATTTATAAACATTATATGACTTGCTATTCCAATTAATGATGGCTTAAATGAATGATTAACAAAACACAATATCATTTAGTTGATGGTAAATCTATCAAACTAACTAATGACTTCTGCACTGAAAAAGAAAATAAAGATATTAATCAATTTTAAATAAAAACACCAAGTCATTTCTTATAAAACAAGTGATAAATTGTGGTTAAATCTTTTCAAACAAATAAATATATGTAAGAACATACAAAATAAGTTGGCTTTTCAAATTTCCAATTTTATTAAACATGAGTCAAATGGAAATACTTATGAGCAATAAGATGAATTGGAATCTATGTTTGCATAGGAATCATTAATCAATTATCATATATAAAACTTAAATAAATAAAAATGATAAGTTGATAATAACTTGTTGAATTAATAACTTAATACTATAGATGTGCTTCTCAAGGCTGGATTGATTAATAAAACAATAACAAAATCTCGTAAGAATTCTTTCTCCAGTATGTTATATAGATATTTATTTGCTTCATTTACATTGGATCATACTTCTTTTTATACTGCAAGCACCAACTATTTATGCTTATTATTTATAAAAGGCTTTTATCATAGCCTGCAAAATCAACATCTCAATTTATAACTTTATTAATCTGGGCTTCATTAAATGCTTACCATGAAATCTATATATGTGGCCAGTATTATGTAATCTTTATAGATAAAATATAAATATAAACGATTCCTATATAACGCATGTGGGAATATCTATCTGCAACTTCAATGCTAAATAACTATAACCTGCTCTATTGTTTTAAAACATCTAACAATAAAAAATTTTAAAAAAATCACTTGGTGAAAAACAGTATTAAACAAGAATAAATTTGTAAACACAAATTTATTATATTATATATATATAATATAAATAACTCCTATGCAAACAAATAATATTATATTTAATTTTAATTCCCAGTTTAAATCATGCACATATTTATGTTTAGAATACATACATATATATATGCAATGCATTTAAATTAAAATACAGCAGTTTTTTTTACTAAGGAATAAATATAATATATGTAGACATTTGTCTAAAAAGAAAAATTATAATCGGTCTGTTTATGCAATTTTAGCATATAATATTTATGACTAAAACAAAATAATTTTATTAGTAAATGGCTTTTGGCATCCTTTATAAAACCAATATATTTTAAACCATACTCACTAATTAAATATCAAGTTATCTATATACATATAACATCTAAATGAAATTTTAAAATACAGAAAAAAAAATAGTAATAAATTTTATTGTAAAAATAAATAAATAAATGATTTTAAAAAAAATTTAAATAAATTGATCAATTTAGTTACCTCATATGATTTTTAAACTTCCTCATTATTTACAGTTCACTGGTTATTTGAAGTATATTTGTCTTGGCCATTCTATAGTGGTTAAATAACTTCAATATATATATATTGGCAAATGCATGAGTACATATACTTTTTGCTTAAGCAATTCCAGTCATTTCCTTTTATATTGTCCAGGTTGACAAATTAGCTGTAGAAATAAATTGATTTGGTTATTTAATTTAGAATTATTAAAAGAATCTTATAAGTTAAAATAGCTATTTATTTCGAGATTTGCTTACAGAAGCTTGCTTGGTGATTAATTGTTTCACTGAATTTTGATAGTGAAATAAGATAGGCAAAGGGCAAAATGCCCCAGAAAGTAATCTATAGTACTAGCTTGACACTGATGCTGTATCTTGGTCTAATAGTTGTTATATTAATGCCAAAAGAAGAAATTGTAAATTAGACAAAGTAAAGTTCTTGCTTCTTTCTCTTTTTTTTAATGGTCAGTATTTTTTGTATTATTTGTTACTATAGTAATTTCTTTCCATTGTTTAAACCTCCATGCACTAACTTAAAAACCTTCAACACAACAATTGTTGATTTCTTTTAAGTATTAAAAAAAATATTACATAGTAAATCAGTTTTGCAGTTTACAAAAATAAATACTTGCCAAATAAAAATACAATCTAAATATATTCAGAAATTTATATGCTAATATTTATATATAATATTTATATACACAGACAAATACAAATTTTTAAATTACTATTGCTATTTAAACTCCACAATCACCAATAAAGGCACATATCACAATAAAACAAAATGAACTAAATAACAACTAGCAACTGCAAACTATATACTTCAAAGCTAAATTAAAGAATTTATTTTTAAACATAAATGGCACTTTAATGTAAAGGGTGGATCCTTCCATACTTTACAATATATAATAAATTAGGTTTGATATCTATATTCTTTTCAAAATATATGTAATATTCAAATCAATATATATATTAAAATACAAAAAAATTCTCATAAATTATAGTTATTTTATTGGAAGTACTTTCAACTATACATCTTGTAGTCTTTGTCTACTATATAACATTGAATAATCAATATGAGATATCCTTTCACAATAAATCTTGTAAATATGGATTTAAATTTGATTATAAAAATATTGCCACAATAAACATAAAATAAAAGAGGCTATACAATGTTGAATAATCAAAATGAGACATCCTTTCACAATACCCATAGTTCAATTTAGTTTAAATCTCAACAATTCTGGTACTTGAACATTTGATGATTGCCGATTCATTAACATTTGATAATTTCTTGAAATCAATATAGCCTCTTTTATTTTATGTTTATTGTGGCAGCGTTCAATTTACATAATTTTTATAATCAAATTTAAATCCATATTTTCAAGATTTATTGTGAAAGGATGTCTGGTTTTGATTATTCAACATTATATAACTGACAAAGACTACAAGATGTATAGTTGAAAGTACTTCATATAAAATAACTATAATTTATGTGAATTTAATATATATATATATATATTGTGCCATTACAATTTAGTCATTAGCTAAATTTATAGTAATGTGCATGTAAGAAAATGTAAAACAAAATCATCATCACATTTTTATATAACAAATGAAGCTGTAGGGCATCCAAGTTCAAACCCTACCAGATCAAAATCTTAAACACTTTAGATAGAAAGAGAGTGGGTCAACAATTATATGCTCTACTTGTTTGTGTGTTAATAAATCTCAAAAAGAGCAGCACACAATTTAATATTTAAATTTTCTGTTAAAAAGCAAAGTTATAACACATACGTATAGGCAGTGTATGTGTAAACTATTTAATTGTTTTATATTTCAAATATTCAACATTTTAACTTTCTTTAAAACTAACCTATGCTTGATCAATCCTAATATCTTATTCTATACTTCTATTTTGCTTTTCTATAATTGTAATTGGGATTTAAAAGTTACAGATTTAATTAAATAATAGGGTTATAATTACTAAGCTAGAAATTATATTATTCAATGTCAGTTTATGAATGATTTGAAATAATGAAGTATGTGTGTACATTACATACAGAAATTTACATTTATTAAATATTGAAAGAAAAGGAACGGTTAAATCTGTCAAATTATTTTTTTTGTACAATTTTATGTTAAAAGAGGAAATCTGTTGAATCAGATATCTATTTTTGTAGCAATTTTGTTTTTGTAAATGATTGTTTGTCACTTTGGGAGCTTAATCTGGATGGGAACTCTAATTTTGAAATTGTCTTATCTTAAGATCTAAAGAAGGAAGCTCAAAAATTTGAAATGTTACCTAGGTGTAAGAAAAAAAAAGGATTAAGTCTATTTTTTTTTTAAACAAAAGTGTCTGGAAAAAGGATTAAACTTTTCAGTTGAAAAATAATTTAGTTGAAAATAAGTTAGAGATCTAATTAAAACGAATTTGTCCAAAAATAGCAAGTGACGCTATCTCTGATTGGTTAAGTTAGCTAAAAATTGGATATAAAAAGCTGTCTTGAAGAATTATTATGATTGTGATTATGATTCAGATTATTAGACTATTAAATTGAATGTTGAAAATATAAGAAATGGCTGGCTAGAAAAATTATATGTATGTCCCATCTTGGCCGGACCATCTGGGGAAGCTGCACATCATATAGGAAAGAAAAGATGTTATGTCTAAAATAATATTCTACACCTTTCAACTGACCAAAGAAATAAGATGTTTTTAATAGAAGGAAGAAAGCATTCACCTGCATTTGATGAAAGATGAATTAATCTACCGATAAATATTAATCATCAAGTCCAATTAATTGTTCCAACAACTGATTTTAAACTCAAGAAAATTTATAAATGTGAAAACAACTGCTGTATTTCATCCACTAAAAGAATCATGCTTGACAGGAAGAGAAGAAAAATTAATATAATGATTTCCAAATTGTCCACTAAAGCAAATAACCTCAATAGAGTCATCATCATCAAATAGTTATACACCTCAAGAAAGAGATTGTTCCCACGTAAAACGGAAATGGTAGCTGCAGAAATATAGACATTATACAAGACAAGTTTGAACCCTTGGAAATTCGCCACAAACAAAAGATCGGTAATATGACTTTTTATATCTATTTTCTTTATGATATCAGTCTTAATAAACATTTTAGCAATAAAGTAGTATATTTTATTTAAAGAACTTTTAAAGACTATTCAGATCGATTAGAAACAAGAATGTCTTACTAATAATAACTTTGAGCTTCATAAATGATCTTGAATGTATCAAAATTATTTGTTTATTAATTTTACAGTTATGAAATATTAATGTGTAAAACAATTTTTTTATGGTATTATGATTTTAGTTTTAACTAATATATTATTATTATTTTGGTTTTAAATAATATTTTGTTATTATGGGATAAAACACGCACATACATAATAATATTTTTATATGTGTATAATTGTGAGTCAATGTGAAGTAACAAGTAGTATTAGAATATTAGATTATTTTGTTTCAAGTTAAGTATAGCATTTCAGAGGTAGAAGAGAGGGGGAGAAAATAATTTAAAACTTGTTTCTAAAACTTGCTCTTTCAATTCTATTAACATTTTTTTTTTAACATTCTACTTACATGTTAGATTTAAAAAGGATGTGTGCTAATGAGCAGATAATATTTTTTTCTTGAAATACTTTTCTCATGGAGTGAAAATCATGGTCAATGTGACATCCAACTTAATACAAAATACATTTGAAGGGAAAGGGGGAAGAACTTGAAATTAATCTGAGGATTGTTATATAATCAATTATTATTATTGTTATTATTCATGTCAATTTTCATGTATGTCTAGAAAATTTTATGTATATGTTAGAAGTGCAGTAATAAATATTAGTTTGTTTTATTAAACGAGGTGTATATATTTCATTAAGTGTAGTCTTTGTTAAGTGTGATCATTCATCATCATCAGTGGTTGAATATTAGTTATTTAAGATATAAGTAAATATGCTAAAATTAAGCAATAATTATGAATTTCTTTATAAAATTAGTTTTATGTTTAGGCTTAGTCCTAGAGCTGTAGTTGAAACCCTTGTCATTATTATTATTATTATTATTATTATTATTATTATTATTATCATCATCATCATCATCATCAATGTTTTAATTAATGAGCTGTTTAAATGTTTAAAGGCCATAAATAAATATTAATTTTATAATATTTAGTGATTTCTTAGTATTATTATAACCACATCCCATCATCTATTTCATGCAAGGATGAGTGAATTGCCATCCTAAATTAGTTATATATAATCTGAACTAGTAAACTTATAAAAATGTTGAAACACATTTGTTATGCTAATCTAAGAAATGATTTATGTCTAATATACTTCACTTTGGTTTAAAGATGTTTTACTTTTGCCTAAATATTAGTGCGTATAGTGATATGGCTCAAAAAGCAAAATCTCCCATTTTTATTAGAAATAAAGTACCAAAAAAGGGGGATTCAAACCTGGTACATGTGAAAGGTTATTAGATATAACCATGTCTAGATTCAGATAATCTAGTGGTGCCCTGCTAGACCATATTCACTTAGTATTTGTTTAAACATGCACTTAACATCAAACCAAGAAATGAAAGTGGAGAAGATCTACTGTCTGTATACCTGAGTTATATTTTATTGAATTACTAGTGTACTCACCTCACGTGATTTCATATACCTGAGTTATAATCCTTGTTATTAATAATTTGCTTATAATTATTGATAGTGTGATATCTTGAGAAATCCAACGTTATTTTAAATATTATGATCTTATATATATTGTAGACAACTCAGATATGGTAATAGTTATTTGAACCATCTTTAATTTGTTACAATATATATATATTATTGTTAAAAGGTTGCCTTGACATCTGTTTGAAATTGTTGATTGTTATTGATATTGGGATAGTTTAAGTGTTGACTGGTTTTTAATGATATATATATATATGGATAAAAAATTCAGATTTGTACAAACCATTGTCCATTATTGGGAATATTCTGCAATGACAAAAAAAGTCCAAAACATAAAAGACAATGGAAGTTACACTGGATAAACATGTTAATGGCATATGATCATGCCTGCTCAATTTTAATGAATGTCAACAAAAGCTGAGCAAAATCAATTATATTGACACCATGAATTTTAATTTAATAAACAATTCAATAATACTTTATTGGACAAAAAAGATACTGATTATACAACTTTAATGAAGTAGATAAAACAAAATTGGCTGGAAAGACATTTGTTTATAAAGCCTATCTGGAATACCCAAGAGAGTTTATCAACTTGTAATGGTTGTGTATATTGATGATCAACTGCATTCTCATTCCTACAAAAGGCCAAAAGCATGTACTCAACATACTTCATCAAGATAATCCAGGAATAGTCTGCATGAAACTTTGCCTAAGTCAGATATTTATGTGATTGAAGCTGAGCTAAGAAATAGAACAAATGGTGAAAAAATGTGTAGAATGTCGATTGGTTGTTACTCTACCACCAAAAGTTAGAATCTTGGCCTAAATTAACTAATCCTGGAAATATTTCATCTGGATCATGCTGGACCAATGAATGCTTATATATTTTTTGGTAGTTGCAGACTCATATTTATGACCTACATGAAATAAAATCATCAAAAACACTAGTGCAAAAAAAACGCAAGAGATCTTTGACAATTGTTGTTGTTCTAAAACTATTGTTATAGATAATAGGACTGGTTTTGCAACTCAGCAATTTAAAGATTATTTGATAAGAGAGTTCACCACATACTCGTATAATCCTAAAAGTAATGATCTCATGCAAAGGGTAGTTCACCAATTAAAATCTATTGAATCAAACCTACCACAAAGATATTATAGAAGCATTATGCAATGTTTTTCTAGATCCTTATTTCATGTATTGATAAAACACCAGATGAATTGTTAATGTGCAGAAAAATTCTATTCATTTTTCTGAATTATTGCCAACTCAAATGAAAATTTAAATAACTTTGTGGACTGTGAAAATTTTAAAGTTGGAGAAAACATTTGGATACAGATATTTTAAAAAGTAAATGGATTACTAGGAGAAATATTAAAAATCTTATCTCTGACAAGCAAGATTAGTTATTATTAGATAATGGGAAATAGTTTAAGAGGTATATGAATTATTTATGGCATCGGGAAGGTGGAATGCCAAATGTAGACAACTTTAGTGTTAAAGCAGAAAATGAAGAAAGAGGAGCAAAGTGTGAATTTAGATCAAGCTGTAACAAACCATTCAATCAGGCTTCAAACTACAGAAACAGAAGTAGATCGTGATCCTTCAAGCTCCAACAAAAAAGGTTTTTAACTTCATAAGGCAAGGAAAAAAACTTTTTCTTAGAAAAATGTGTACACAGAAAATCTGCAAAATTAGACGATCATGTATGCAAATAAGAGCATTATTTCTAGAGGTGAGGAGAAATGGAGTGTTTGTGCATCTGTTATTTATATATGCAATGTGTTAAATCCACACTTACAACTGTGCCAATGTTATATCTGCAAGTCATACTGTGTGGTCAGCCAATAATGTTATACAATTCCCATGCTGTTCTTTTCCAATGAGTGCTCTCCAATGAATCGGTCTGCAATGAAGCTCTCCAATGAATTGGCCTGCAATGAATGCTCTCCAACGAATTGGTCTGCAACAAAGCTCTCCTACGAATTGGTCTGCAATCTCTCCACTGAATTGGTCTGCAACGAATGCTCTCCAATGAATTGGTCTGCCACGAAGCTCTCCAAATGAATTGGTCTACAACAAAGCTCTCCAATGAATGCTCTCAATATCTCCGCTGCGGTTTCTTTCAGCTACACTTGTGAACTACATTTCCACTGGGCACTGATCATTAACCGCCAGCACTGATGCAAGATATCTCTACTTAAATACTGCTTACTCAGTACTGCTTGACTGCTCTCTACTGCTCTCTATGTTACACTGCTAGATGTTACCCAGTCTTATCGCTCTCTGACAACTGCAACGATCAATCAATGCACTGACCAATAAGGTACTGTCTCTTATCTAGAAACATTTGTAATTAGAAAATATCTCTAGGAATTGTCGATCGCCATTACGTCAATGCACTAATTAAATTTCTCAGCTATCAGAGAGCGATCTAAAAACAGCCTTATGAATAAATTCTAGTTTTTTCTGGAGTGCAAAAACATGTCTGCCATTTTACAAAACAATACACACCTCCCTCCACTCCAGAAAAACCCTTGTTGCTATTCCTACTTTCCTGTAATTTTACTAAGAAATGTATGATTTAACTCTGCTGCTGAAACTTTTTCACCAGTAACCTTCAATGGTGACAGCGCAAGCGTTTTATTTCCAAACTTTTCACTTCCGTTGTTAACGTTACTAATTGGGATTGACATTTTCACCCGGTTTCTCCGTCTACAGCTAAACTTGTGGTTCAACGTATTTGCTACTCCCAGGTTCCAAATATGACTGTGCCAATGTTATATCCGCACTTAAAACTGTGCCAATGTTATATCTGCAAGTCATACTGTGCGGTCAGCCAATAACGTTATACAATTCCCATGCTATTCTTTTCCAACGAGTGCTCTCCAACAAATCGGTCTGCAACAAAGCTCTCCAATGAATTGGTCTGCAATGAATGCTCTCCAACGTATTGGTCTACAATGAAGCTCTCCAATGAATTGGTCTGCAATCTCTCCGCTGAATTGGTCTGCAACGAATGCTCTCCAATGAATTGGTCTGCCATGAAGCTCTCCAAATGAATTGGTCTGCAATGAAGCTCTCTAATGGATTGGTCTACAATGAAGCTCTCCAACGAATTCTCTCAATATCTCTGTTGCGGTCTCTTTCAGTTACACCCGTGAACTACATTTCCACTGGGCACTGATCATTAACCACCAGCACTGACGCGAGATATCTCTACTTAAATACTGCTTACTCAGTACTGCTTGACTGCTCTCTATGTTACACTGCTAGATGTTACCCAGTCTTCTTATCGCTCTCTGACAACTGCAATGATCAAGCACTGACCAATAAGGTAACGTCTCTTATCTAGAAACATTTGTAATTAGCAAATATCTCTAGGAATTGTCGATCGCCATTATGTCAATGCACTAATTAAATTCCTCAGCTATCAGAGAGCAATCTAAAAACAGCCTTATGAATAAATTCTAGTTTTTTCTGGAGTGCACAAACATGTCTGCCATTTTACAAAACACTACACAATGTAAATAAAGATTATTATTTAACGATATAAATACGTACAGATAGTAAACAAATAAATCTGTATATGCCAATCATATCAATTATGCAAATGAAGAATAATTATACTTACGTGGACTTTTGTATATATATAAAAAAAACCTGCTAACATTTATATGTGTGTAATGAGGTATAAAGAAACGTAATAATTGCGAATATGGTTCACATATTACAGTGGCAGCTGATTGTCAACTGTTTTAACGTATGTATATATTGCGGTTATATCTGAATGTATGCGTGAAGAACATTTTTCAAAAAAGACAACTGCAGAAGATTACATTTATTTACGAGCATGAGTAGAAATTGGCATAGATTGTAGAGATTTCTAATGATATTTGTAATTGTTTTCACTCTCTATCACTTTTTATTACTGATATTAAATAAATTTATTTTGTTACCTCAAAGTTGTACTTAAATTTATTTCAAAGTAAACAATGCCTTCCCAAAACAGTCACTATCTTTTGTAAAAGTGGTGTAATGAAAATTACACTACAGAAATATTATTCATTAATGGATAATCTCTAGTCTAATAAATAATGAATAAAAATTATTAAGATATTTTTATTAAGTGATTTGTGTCAAATTTGTGACGGCAGCAGATATAACTCTTATCAATTAAACTGTAGTAATTTGCTATCTATCTATATATACTGAACATTGATAAAGATATGTATAAGAGATTGTGATCTGGGCTAACTGATGGGTCCAGGTTTAGCATGAAATGTGCATCTTGGGGATCATAGATCTTTTTCACATGTTTTTGGTCATATGATTATTGTTACACCCCTCTACAAGGTGTTAAAAATGAATAGAACCCAGTCCTTATGTTGTGTGAGAGTGATGTACTGAAAAATACACTATAGAAATAATCATTATTGGATAATCTTTAGTTTAATTAATAAATTATTAATAGAAATTATTAATTAGCATATACTACTTTAGACTCAATGACAGGAAACAAATTACCTTAAACATAATTATTAAATACCAATTTATATTAAATGCTATTTGTAGTTGCAGAGTGATGGAATTAAAAATTAAAGTTCCATGGATTAATGCTCAACCTGCCAGTTAAATATCACATTACCTCCTAAGTAAATAAGTAATCAATTTTTTAAAATTATATTAAATGTCTACTAAACAACAATATCAAAAAGATTTACGTATTCAACACATTATCCAGAGCTTTATGTAATTATAATATTATAGTAAAATATAAAATAATGGCAAATACAATCAAAGCACCAAGAACTTTTTAAAAGCAGATATAGACTGCTAACAGTTTACTGCCAGAATATAACTTTTTATGGCACATTTAATAAAATGAATGTTTTATTTGATTTGATGTAATGATAAATTGGCAGATTTTGGAGTTCACGTTCCGTGGATCGGTCTAACTGTCATTTCCGTTGCTTGAACTTTCAATGAACTCTCGAGCTATAAATTATTCGTTTATTAGAAAATACATGATTATACTAGTTTCTATTGAAAGTAATTTCTTTGTACTTTTTTTGTTTTATTTTGTTTTGTATAACATATGAATTTTGTTTGAAAACAATCCTATTTTTGATATACGTTGTAATATAAATACAATATGTGCACTGTTTTCTTACTAGCGATAAAATCCGATTTACGGCCAACAATATCTTATGCGGCCATTTGCTGAAAGAGGTGACATGTGCCTGTCATAAAAGACAAGCAATGGGGATGTAATTTTATTAACTAGTCATTAATATTGCCTTTTGCTCTCCCAATTAATATTCTTAAAACGTTTCTATAATATTCTTAAGACATTTCTGATTTGTTCATATTTATGCAATCTATAAAGGTTTTTTTTTCATGTGTCAAAGTGTTGACCAGGAAGGACCTACAGGCCCAGATGCTTGGAATACAGCTATGCTAATCCACAAGGCCACTGACTATATAATGGTTTTTTTAAAATATAATTTATTTATTAACAATAAATAGTTACATTTATTGAGTTACATAACATGAAAGAAATATTACAATGGGTTATACTTGAAGCGATCTTACATATCTGGAGCATCAGGAGTATCTGATTGATTTCTATTTTGTGTTAGTTTAACCCTGCTCCAAGTTTCTCTGTATAGCCAGTCAGGTGCCACATTTTGTCTCTGATGCTTATTTTCTTTATTATTGAGTTAAAAGTCTCCCAGATACTGTCTGTGGAGTTGGTGAGTACCTGCTTACACTTGGATAGCCAGAGTGTAAAAGAAAAGAAGATTGTTAGCCTGATATCTGAATAGATTCCCTTTTATATTGCACTTTGTACATCAAACAGGTCTGTGGCTTGATTTATGACTTCATTGTTGATGGTTAATTTTATTGAGTTGAGGGTTGGGCAGTTATGGAAGATGTGATGGGTTGTTTATTCCTCCCTGGGGCACATCTGGCAGAAGGGGTTGATTTTGATAAAGCCCCTTTTATTGACTGGTGGATAATGCGTCAAGGTTTAGCTTTATTATGATATCAATAAACTTTGGTTCTATATGAACCAATTCTTTGCTTTTCTAATTAGAGTTCTATTGTTTAATTGGAGTGAGCTTGGGAGTGCAGCTGGAGAGTTAATTCTTAGTTTGTACACTTCCCAGTACGACCTTTTGGCTTCATATGCCGCTTGATTAAGGATTGTACAGTTGTTGACATGTGTCCAAATTTCGTTTATCCATTTGCTTCTGTTTGGCGGTGGAGTGTCTGTGGGTGGTACATTTAGTGATGTATTTGGAAGGCCTACTTTCAGTGATAAAGCACTGAGCGCTGTTATAGATTTTTACAGATACATGGTACAGCTATGGAGACCGAGACCATTTAAATTCTTTGGTATGTGGGCTTTAGCTATACTGATGGCGACGACGCTGCCCATCCAATACAGTTTTGAGCATAGTGTATTTATTGACTTTTCGAAAGTCTTGGTAGGTTTAATGATTTGAAGGTAAAAGTTCAGTCTGGAGAACAATAGCATAATTAATAAGATTATTTTACCTGGAAGGGACAATGAAATTGACCTTAAAAAAGGCAAAAAAGTAGTTTTTTTAAAAGTTTTTTTTTTAAACTGACAAAAAAAAAAAAAAAAAGACAAGATATAGATTTTATTATGTAACAACACGAAAAATTTATTTTCTACAAAAATACGTAGATAAATTGAAAGACAGTGCGATTTGATATAAAAACATTTAAAACATAAAACATTACGGGTGCTCAAATATCACTCGAAAATTTGAGCATTCAGCAAAATTGCTAATGACTAAAAATCAATTTAAACGAGTAAACTTTAGCTATTCCTTTATTTAAAAAAAATAATTAATTGTTGATATACTTAATGTCCGCATACCAATGATTAAATATTTCGGAAATAAATAATTCAATATGTTAATACTAAAAAGTTATGTACTACTATTTACAATTTTTTCCTAAATAACACATTTAAATTCCAACTTCTTCATGATCATCATTTACAAATGTTATCCATCCCCTGCAGAATGAAGATTTCTCCCGGTTTAATCTAGAAATGCATAAATTGTTACAACTATTCAATATTAGTAAATAATAAAAATACTAATTTATTAATCAATGTCGCAATCGTTGACTCATCTCAAGTCCTCGCTTAAAGTCAATAAACTTGCTCTCAGTAAAATTACTTTTATGTAAAAGTCATCCTTACCTTTCTTCTATTGCATTAAATGTCAGTCATAATTTTTACGAGAGAACTTGAAATTATTATAATGAGAGATAGTATAAAGTTGTTTTCTTTTTTTAAAAAAAAGTAAATATCAATGTAATGGATTTACAAGTTCCTCAGATTAAGTTCGATTATTGCGAAATCCTTATTTAATATACTTTTTATTATAATTACTAAAATCTTTATTGATAATAAATGATATATCAATGTTAATATATATATTTGAAACTGCCAAAGCTATATTATTCCAGCCACCCCCCCCCCTCTAAATAAAAAAGCTCAGATTTTAACACTATACTGAAAAGAAATATTTATTACAATAGAATAAATTGTACTTACATAGACAAACATATGACGAAACAACATATGATAACATAAGCAATACAATAAGTTGTTCAAGTTTAATGAACAATCATCCAAATTTGAAGAGTACAGCTTTTTAAATAGATACACTTGATTTATTTATATATCCAACTAAAAAAATTGTTTCAAAAACAAAACTTCCTTGAGATTAAACAGGCAAAACTCTCCATACAGTAGTGCTACCCTGTGCCAACCAGAGTAATCAATGGATGCCAGAAGGCTTGTGCATAAAATCCCCATCTACTCAGGCCAGAAACTAGTTTGGGGATATTGGATGAGTAAGCACTAGATGGGGACAAGCCTTCTGACATCCATTGATTACTCTAGTTGGCACAGGGTAGCACTACTGTATGGAGAGTCTGCCTGTTTAATAGCAGTTATGTCCTGGAATAAGAGATGATGATCGCGTGATGTTTAGTGGTCTTCCTTGGGAAGTTAATGATATTAAGAATTATTTACCTTACATTAGTTTTACACAGTGCTTACTACTGGCAATTGCTTATGTCTGCTGATGATACATATATCTGCAATATCTCACCTTGCCTTTAAATAATGGATTAGTCCAGATTCCATCTTATTTAGATCCAACTGAGCAGTCATCTGCATGAGCTAATGTCTGTACAGATAGATAACATATATCCAATAACTTTTCAGTTTTGTGGCCCTAGTTCTCAGAAAGAATGTGTACATTGCATTACCATTCAGCTATATGATAGTTTTTTGGAGAATGTGTATTCTGCATTTCAGCTTTGTGACAATAGTTTTCTGACCTTATTTCCAAATGGATTGAGTATTTATTTCTAGATTCTCGTCCATAATGAAAACATTCAGACTCAGTTTATCATCACCTATTGCCAATTCTTGCCATTGGATATATTGAAACAGTAAGGTCTGGTTTGCAGATCTTCGTTTCACCTTTTCTTACCTATTTCCTACCCTCATACCTTAGTTTGAACCCCAATCTATCATAGTGTGTCTGCAATACACTTATATACTGAAAATCCCACCTAATTTTAAACCACGAGTACAATGCTCGTATTATATATAAGTATAACTCATGCCCAAATAAATAAAATGTTACGAATTATGTTTATGTTCACATAATTTAGATGTATTTAAAAAGTAGGTCATATAAGTTGTAATTGCGCACACACTATGATATGCATTTTAAAACATATCAAAATTATAAATTGTTAATTAAAGTTATTTTGTTTGAATCTATTTACAAAAATATATTACAGTTGAATATATTTTTGATTTAAAATAAAATTCATATTCGTTTTGTAAATAGATTCAAATATTGAGATTTAAAAGTAAAATAATTTTCTTTTGATTTAATAAAAGTCAGTCCAAATATTTCTGTTAAAATAAATGAGGGACAATAGTTTAATTATTTCATGTTATAGAAGCTTATCTAAAAATACAGCAGATGTCCACTTAAGGTTTTCTTTAATTAGTAAAAGTAATTTTTAATTAAATCTAGTTTGTAATTTGAATGTCGACAAGGAAATTAACAATAGAAATTAATTAAAATTTTGTTGAATTCCTTTAGACATTCGGATAGATTTAATTACAGCTGATAAGACCAATATATTTTTGTAATGCTCCAGGGCAGTTCTATTGTTTCAATTCCACTATAAAAAGAAGGGTTTTTTTCTTTTGTTCTCCATTCTGGTCATTTGCTGATGAAATGTTTCTAACCAAAATTATTTTAGTTTTTGCTGATGAAATGTTTCTAACCAAAATTATTCTGGTGTTGCTAATGAAATGATTCGAGTGATATTCTAGTAAAAATATTCTTCAAAATATATTTTTCCTGAGATTTTAGCTACGTGCCTGCGAACTTATATTTGAAGCCGAGTTTTCATCTCCAAATTAATTTACCATGTTTACCACACCTATTGCTAACTGTGACATGACTGAGTAGAGCCGGTGAAGGCTATTTCCCTCAGGAATGGCCGGCTGCTGCTCTAGACTATCAGAAGCTATCACGTAAGGAACCCTGGAACTGCTGCTGCTGCCAAAATATGAACAATTCCAGATTTTGCTGCTGAATTATAAAACCTGCCGAACATCAATCTACCTGCAAATGCTTCTCCAGAGGTAACCCCAAATTAACCCAAGAGCTCTTGTGATTCCTAACTAACATGCTATAGCTATTTTAAATTGTTTTCTTTTATTTCATTTGACTTATTATGTACTTCTTTAACATGTTCAAATATAATCAACAGTTTTGCTCTCTATCCTTGGGTTAATATTTTCTATTTATTAAGCTTTCTTTTATTTTATTATGATAATGTGTCAGAATCATCTTTGACCGAGTGAATTATTCCCTTTGTTGAAAGTAAGACATATTAAGGCATATTTTAAATTTATAATAATTCCCAATTTTATTATCTTGCAAATCACTCGTTCGAGGGTGATTCTAATCTTCTTTAATATATATAATAATCACATAGTTTAAAATCTACATGTTATTGATTTTAACCTAATATGAGAGTATGTGCGAGGTCAATGATTTAAATGTGTCCCCAAATGCATGATTGCGTAAATAAACCTATGCTTTCTTTTCAAACCCGCAAGCATGCATTCTCCTATTTTTAAATACTGTGTTCTACTTTAATTACAAAGTTCATTATTGATGTCGAGAATGTGCGGACCCTTTTAAATGAATTTCTGGGAATTTGATTGGGAATTTCTCTTAATCCAAGTAAAACCCATTTAGTATGTTTTATATACATTAGTCTAGTATTGCTGGTAAATGAATTGGTTGTTGAGACCACTTTGTTTCACTTTCCAAGGATTTTAAATGGCTAAGTCCATTCTATCTTCACTTCCTGTGGTTTCCAGGCAGTTTGTCCACAAATGTCACACCTGGGAATTAAACACAGTCGTCACCCAGTCGCTAAGTTTCAGCTGTTCATGACAACACTTTCCTACAGGTTAGCGGTGAGCTGCCCTCCATAGTCATTCCAAATATTTCACTATTGTTTTATTTATATATTTATTTTTACAAAGCATCCATGACTTAAATGTGTCACACCCTCCAACTTTAATAAATTTATTATTAGCAATACTGACCTCCCATCTGCTTTAGTTATCATTATCAAATAAATGTCTTGATCACATCCCCACTTTATTTCTTAGTAAGCTTTTGTCCATGCTATTCTCAAAATCAATAAATATTTTATAACACTTAATTTTCAAATATTTTATTAAACTTTTGTAATTACTCAAAGCACCTTGCACATGTTCCCATCTCTTTAAGCACATTATCGTAATACTATTGGCCCGAGGGATAGAATATATAATTTTGCTTTAAAACCTTTTTGTAATGTAATGGAATGCTAACATTTATTTAATAAGCGTCCCTGTCTCATATAAGCAGACAGTGGCGTTATATATATATTCCCATAAATAAATCTTTGAAATCATTTAAACTAATTTTGATCTTTTATTTTATTGATTCCTATCACTGTCTCGGTCTATATATCTATAATCTGCATTTCTTTTGTACATCCATAGACATCAATTAGCAACCCAAACTTATCTTAGTATAAAGTCTTTTTGTTTCTCCCTGACCACCAGGCACCGGTAAAGGGTTATACTAGTAGTAGCATCAGATGCGTTATCATGCAGGTGGTGCTGTGAAATTTAAACTTTAGATTCGAACTTAGTATATCTAGAAGGCAACCCCTCCTAGAGTGTTCAGTTTCGTGTGTGAGGTTTGAATTCTGCAGTGTGTTAGCGAGATAGATGATTCTGACTTACAATATGTTATCTATCTACATACCTATTGGTTCATGGTGATGAATGTTCAATCTGACCTAGATAGGATGGAATCTGGACTAGTCCCTTATTTGAAGGCAGGGTGAGACATGACAATAACAAAATCCATACTCGAATATTATATAACCATGAAGACTGGGTTGATTTGCATCTATGCATAATATCATTCATATATTAATGAATCCAGATATTTAATTTCAAAAATAAAAGCTTTTGGTGAATGTTAATGATAAAAGAAATTCAAGCTATGTGAATGGACAACTGAGTTATATTACACATTAACAAGTTTTGTTCATGATGTTTCTAGATAAAAAATTTGAGAGTGAGTTCAACTGTTACTTCTTATTTCTTTTAAGTACATTGTATTTGTTATTGTCAAATATCACAAGAAGCATGCAGGGCACATGGTTCTTAATGTATGAGTACTTACGAATCATTATGGGGCTGAAAATATTTTTTGCATATTTTTTAAGCAAATGCTTAAGGCTTCTTGTAATATTTTCAAAATATAAGTAGGCACAGAAATGAGAAGTATGAGAAAGTTTAAATAAGGCCATTGTCATATCTCACCTTGCCTTCAAATAATGAACTAGTCCAGATTCCTTTCTTATTGCAATTAAATGGAGCCTTCATTGCCACTAAACAATGCTTATATAAAGAGATAATGCATAGCCAATGGCAAGAAAAGGCCAATAGGCAATGATACTGAATTCAAACATTTCCATTAAGGTTGGGGATCTGACAATAAATATCGAGGCTTTTTGAAAGTAGGGTTAGAAAACAACTGTTAAACCTGAAAATAGTAGCCTGGAACTCCACATATGGCCAGTCAAAGGGAACTTCTGCTAACCTGATCAGCAGTGCTCAGTCTCCAGATTATAGATATTTAGGCTAATGATTATGCAGAGAGACAAGTCCACATTCAGTACTGGAAGCTGCCAAAGCTGACTCAAGATACACTGTTATTACAACTGGAAGAGGCAATGTACCCATTCATTAGGCAAGCTGTCAAGTACAGTTGGAAGTGGGTAGAGAATCTATAAGAGGACATACAGTTCCTTCTTCGACAGTTCAACCTAGGACTGGGAACTTTAGTTAGCCACCAGTGGCAGACGGAGTATAGCTATTTACAAATAAGAATTGTAAACCGAATGTATGTTTTGTATCCGTACACTACTAATAAATATATTATAAAACGTATGTGTAGTAGTTTCTATTTATGTGTATAATCTTGATTAAACACAGCAGCCATGTAGTATTTTTTCTAGGTAAATATTAAGCAAGACATATATGGGTTTGGAATTTAGCTTAAATATATCATTGAGAAACATTTTGTTTGGAATTGTTTTTTGTAATAGATATTGTGGCAAACTTTTTAACATGAATAGCCATTTTGTTTAAAGCTCACCCCACCCACCCCGCCCCATTAAAGAGCCACAAGGAGAGATGTGAAAAATATATTCATGAAAAATAGGTATTGTGAATGTGTATTTGAACATTTTTAAGAACATAGTAGACTATGTATGTATACAGCCGAACGAAAATAAAATTATTAAAAATAAATAAATAAAAACAGAAACTGTTTTAGCTAGTTTGATTTATTCACAAACTTCTATTTAAATATTCATTATATACAATGAAGATTGGCTATCTTAATATATCTCTGAGCACTTATTGCATATATATGTAGAAATGATAATCTGGACCAACTGATGATTGCTGGTTTAGTATGAAATATGTATATATGTGTTCAAGTGTATCAGTGATATGAGATAGAGTGGTCAATGGTGGGTCATATAAAAATCTGCGCTTATATACCCTATATTATAATTACTATTCTATAATAAGACTGAATGCAAGAAACAATGTTATAATGAGCATTTTGCCTTTACTAGAGTCATCAAAATATTTATATACAAATGACAAGAGAAAATGAAAAATACGGTTATCATGATTAAAAAAGCCATGAGATTGGCATTGAAGAGTCACATTTGGCCTTCGAGCTGCAGTTTGCTGCCCTGTAATAGATTAAATAGAAATTTTCGGTTTTAAAGAATTTTATTGTTTTAAATATTTCAATGTTACATCATTTAATATTATAAAATTATACTAGGAAGGCAATAAAACATAAAAGAGTCTTGCAATTAATCGTATATAGAATTAAATTACTTAATTATATATTTAAAAAAAAAAAAAAATTAAAAATGATGTTTTCTTTAGTAGTGCATCAGATTATTGGAGATAGCCTTCTAGCATCTTGGATGCTGCTGCATTAAAGATCAGGTACCAGAGTAAATATTGGTCCAAGTGATTCTAATTTAATAAATCACACTATTAAATATCATAATGGTTTTAATATTTATGATATAAAAAGGTTTTGTTACATTTCAGAGAATATTAAAAATTGTTTTTCTTTTTTAATAGATAAACATTCTTGAGTTTAGTTTGCGAAAAAAATCTCAGAAAATATAAATCCGATCTTGAATTCATTTTAAAATACATTACAAGGAAGATATATATATAGTAACAGTATGGAAAATAGGGAGTTGAAAATAGGAAGTTAATAAAGGAGAGTCTGTGGTTACAATGTCCCACAATCAGGTTGCCATTTGTAACAGTACATCATCTTAGAACTGAATTATGAGGAGTTGGGAATCCATTATCATCCTCAAATAAAAAATAAAATTAAAATATAAAAGAAATGATAATAAATATAATGAGCATGAGAGATCAGTAAAGAAATAATTACTAACTATAAGTTCCCCCAGTATTGCAGAGAAGAAGAATCATTCATCATAATGAATGATCAACAATAAAAAAATCAACACTAATCCTGTGACTGGATTTGAAATGGGTCTACTATAGACCAGGCTAATAATTTATCCACTTCCAAACTTAGAGCAACAATACAACACAAAATGTACAGACTCAGGTGCTAATCCATCGGAACATATATAGATACATCAAATAATGCTGAGGAACTAAATACATGCTGAACATCATCAATTCCCTGGCCTTATAGAACCATTAATGTACTGGTCAACTATATTTAATTTCTAATTAATAATAAATAAAATGTAGTGATTGTACTTTAACCCTTGGTCCATGGCCCGGTGCCAGGCTGTGGAACTTTTCTGCAGGTCCGCGTGCTAGACGGGCAGTAAAAAGTTTGTAATAATAAATAATAAGAGTTTAAACTTTTAATTAATATAGCCAATTTTTATTTATTTTTTCATCTCATTTTTACTCAATTAAAAAAAAAAGAAAACAGAACGTAAACAAAATCTAATTAATCATTCATAAATTAATTTTTTTTCTAGTTATCACAGATGTTTATGGGGGGTAGAATTAAATTTTTTATTACTTTTCTAAAAAAATTTAAAAAAAAGTTTTTTATTATATAAACTCCATATATATATATATAAAACTTTATCTTATATATTTAGCATTGTTGTTTTGATCAGTTATAACAATTATGCTGATCTTTAAGAAAATTTATCTATAGACTTCCGCCGGTCTGTGAAATCTTATCCTTTTAAATCTTATCCTTATTTTTGCTGGACCGCGGAACCTTATCCTTATTTTTACCGGTCCGCAGGTGTGAAAAGGTTGAAGACCACTGCTTTAAAGGATATACTTTTATGCCATCCAGAGTTATCTGCAATCTAAATACCAACATAAATTTGTAATCCTAATCTAGCTCAAGAAGCAAGATCTCTATTGCCTATTACTGTGAGGAAAGGGTAAATAAATAAATAAAGCTGTTTATTCTATATCAGTTTAAATAATTCATATGTTTACCCTACTATAAGCAAATAGTTTTATTGGGATCATTAAAAATATCTTAGAACATTAAGCTATCATGAAATAAAGTCACACACACTGCCAATTTATATAAAAGGTGTTGGAAGTTATAAATACTAAAAAATATTTTAAAACAATCATTTAATAAATAATTAATTAATAATAAATAATAGAAATTAACATGATAATATGAAATTTTAAACATTCATTTCATCAAAAAAATATGTAGTTTTATAAACATTATATTAACCTGTTGATTTCTAGTCATTAAATTAGTTATTGCTTTAAAATAACTAAAAGTTTAAAAAATAACATTTTCAAAAAAATCAAAGATCACAATTTTAGCTTAATTAATACTTTGTTAAACTTTAGGAGGGGAAAATGAATGACTGGGGGAAAAACGTTTCAAAAATTAAATCTAAATTTTTTTTAAAAATTAAATTAAAAAAAAACAAAACTCATAGTTTTAAGAGAAAATGAATGGATTAAAAAAATATTTCACAATTTCAAAACATCAATAAAAATATTTAGAATTATAAATTCTTACAAAAAAAATATTACTTTTATGTAAGAAATTTATATATATTATTAATAAAAATATAGTGTGCGCACAAAATAATATCTTTAACCATGGATTGATTCTTCTAAGGAGTCCTTTTAAGTTATATTTTCCAGTTGAATTTTCTGCTTGAAGACTTCTACAAATAAACACAATTAATTTATCCTTTACCTGGTGTGCATATTTCCAGATTGACCACCAGCAAATTTTATCCATTTATTTCCACTAACATTTTCAGGTGAGACTACAAAGACAGAGATTTATGCTCTTGGTTGAAGACAAGATGGGTGATTACTTTAGGGGATAACTTCTATATATTTTATTCCAGCCAAAGCAGGTTACATGGAAGAAGATGGTATCTAGCTTTTACAAATTTTTCAAAATAACAGTCCTTATACAATTATTTTAATTGCGCTGATTATAATACTATGATGAAATACTTCATTTTTAATTTAATAAATGCAGCAGTATACAGGAGACTATGACATACCTCAACATTAAATTTGTGTAATCCCATCTAAAAAATTATCAAGAAATTTTAGCTGATTGTTATTTTAAAGTTGATAATCATTTAATCCATAAGTTTTTTTTCATTGCATAAATATTGGTAAAACATTCTAAAAATGTTTTAACATTAATTACTAAATAATAACTGAAACACACAGGCTTATTACATACCTGTGTTTATATATGTAATATATAGGGTATATGAGCACAGACTTTCACATGACCCATCACTTTCCACACTATCTCATTACCCTGATACACTTGAACACATATATGTTGAAAAGATAAATAATCACCAATATACCTATTTCATGCTAAACCAGCAATCATCAGTTGGTCCAGATTACCATCTCTACACATATATGCTATAAATGCTCAGATATATATTAAGATAGCCAATCTTCATACTTTAATGGCCAGGCTTTAATCTAATACACACTCCAACTGTCCATCCAATTGAAAATCTGATGATGGAATGCTCAAAGGCCACCCTTAGGCTGAGATTCTTGTCACACCCATGTTGACCTAAGGTCAATCTGACTAGGACATAATTCATTTAATACAAGGGATGAACAGACATCTCTACTACATAATAACTGAAATACACAGGCTTATTATATACCTGTGTTTATATATGTAATATATAGGGTATATGAGCACACACTTGCACATGACCCACCACTCTCCACACTATCTCATAACACTGATGTACTTGAACACATATATGTTGAAAAGATAAACCAAATTTATTTAAGATGCACTCAAAACATACAGAATATTCTATAGATCACTTTTTGAATTGTCTAATTTCACAGAATAAATTATATGAAGGTTTAGTTATTTAATCACATTAGATATCTAGACCAGTGGTCATCAACCTTTTCACACCTGTGGACCGGCAAAAATAAGAATAAGATTTCGCGGACCAGCAGAAGTTTACAGATAAATTTTCTTAAAGATTTAACCTGCTTAGCCTTAGATAAGCATAATTGTTATAACTGACCAAAACAACATACTCGTTATTGTGTATTGCAATGGTGTTACTTACCTTCACATGTTGAACACTCTTTCTCGAGTTGCACAGTCATACTGCTACAGAAAACAAGTACAATAACAATCTTTCTCATTAATGTGCTTGCATTTTATAATTATTATTTCATTGTTAAAATATGCAAGAATAAAATGTTATTCACCTGAATGTTGAAAAAGTCAAAAGTTTTGATCTTATTTTATTTTTATTTGAGGGGGGGAGGTTGAAAAATACTTTGTCACCACTGAGACAAAAGATAGACACCAAAGTTATTTTTTGTTTGTTTCTATTTTTAAGAATAAAAGTTTTAGTATTTTAGCGATATACAAATAAAGCCAAAAAAAATATCACCTTATAGGCCAAAAAAAAGTCGGCGTATTTTTAAACAAAAAAAAAAAGAAAACGAAACTTGAAAAAGTCAAAAGTTTTGAGACAGAACTTATTTTTTGGTTTTTATTTTTAACAAAAGGTAATAAAAATTGATTTCAAAAATAAAGTTAAATCCCCCAAAAAAAATCGTATAGCCAAAAAAAAACCACTAAAAATGAAATATTAAGAGAGAGTAGAAAAAATTTAAGAGATCAAAAAAAGTCACGTTACATTTTATTATTTTAACAATGCTGACAAGCAGCTGTGATTGGCTATCAAAAGACAACTGGGGTTTGTATAATAAAAAACTTTTTTCTACCCCCCCCCTCCATAAACGTCTGTGATAAATAGAAAAACAAATTAATTTATATATGATTGATTATATTTTGTTTTTGTTCTGTTTCTTTTTTTTTAATCGGGTAAAAATGCGATGAAAAAATACATAAAAATTGTTTATATTAATTAAAAGTTTAAAATCTTATTACTGTATTTTGTTATTATAAACTTTCTTCCCAGTGTAGCGCACGGACCTCCAGAAAAGTTCTGCGGCCCGGTGCCGGTTCGCGGCCCAGTGGTTGAAGACCACTGATCTAGACATCTGCATCATGGACTTGACTTCAAATTATTACAAAAATCACAGTTGTAAAAAACAGAAAAAAAATGTGGAGCTAATATACATGTCTATTAAACACCACTTTTCGCTTCCATCATCAGTGATAACAATATTTTCTGCTATGCTTCCATATTGTACCAATACCAATACATTTTTGTAAGCAACCAGCTGTTTCCAAATTTTAAAAGTAAATGTATGTGTGTATGTTAATGATCATCTTCGATCATTATCAGTCCACTTTAGAAGAAATGTCTCTCCAAGCTTAATCCAATTTTTTTCCAATCCATAGTGTCTTTTTTACACATCACACAACAGACTTTCTTATCTCATTTATTAATTTCATATGTGGTCATTTTCTAGGTCTTTTACAATCTTTTATAATACACTTTAAAATGCCCACTACCCATTTATTTTAATTTCTGACTGCAATATGTCCATTCCAGTTCTATTTCAAGTCGGTTATTTCTTTCAATGTTCACTCATCTCTTAAGTGTTTTACTATATATAGCACTTTTGATATACTCATAAAATTTCTATTTATATCACTTCAAACAAAATAAACATCACATGACCACCACTTCTTATGCTTGTGTTAGCTGTTATAAAACAGGCAAAACTCACTATACGTATACAAACGAAACCAATATGATTTTCTTATTGAATCAGCATTTTTTAAATTAGTACTGGTCATAAAAATAATGTTGTTAATATGATTTATTATTTTAAAATTTTTATTACAAACTGTAAAAGTTTTCTCAAAGATAAGTTTATATATACACACACATTTAAAATTGCTGAGAAAAGCATTTAAACTCGCAACCCTATTATAACAACTTTTAGAATGCCATAAAAAAGTGCGATATTTTGAAATTTAAATATTTTATTTACATGTTTTGATTATAAATACTTTTTTAAAATTTTGACTTCTCTCAGGTTATCGTCACCAGATACTTTCGCAGTCACGTGGTCACTTGCCCATCAGTGCTCTAATCTCTAGTGAGATGTATTTTTTATTTCCTATTTTATTGTAAATGTTTTTAATAACAGTATAATTCACAGAATTGTTATTGAAAATGCTTATTGTAGTATTCTTTGATTAGTTTTGTATTATTTTTTTTCGTTTAAACTGAAATATCTGGAGATATATATTTCCTTGAATAAAGTTTTTTCTAAAACTAAAAATGTGTTTAGATATTCTTTTCTTAATTTGCATAAAATTCTTTTTTTTTAAATGATATGATCGTAATTAGAGTTTATTATTTATTATCCTGAATAGAATTGATTGTTTATTATTATTGCTAAATTGCTTTAGGTTTATTTTATTGTTAATGTTAAAGAACTTTTGTAAATAAATAAAAAAATCTGTCACCGCATAAAAATATTTAGATTTATTAATTAGTAAATGGATTGTTAATCCAATTTCTCGAAAAATATATTTCCAACTTCCTTACAAATGCTTCGGGCGCAACTAAACAGATAAATACAACCCTTGCTTCAAATACTTATTTACTTTATAGCAAGATTTAGTTTTTAAAACATGGCAAATTTGGTTTTATCGTTTTTATGTATTTTTAGTTTTTTCAGTCTTTTGTTTGTCCACTTTTGTCCATCTGAGGCTAAGGACGACAGTAGTTCTCTAAAACAACACCGAGTGAAAGACGTGTCTAATACAAAATATTCTACAGAAAATGTAATACCGAAAGACATAGACGAAAATAATAGTAATAATACGGATGCATATAATAAATATTACGATGGAAGATTTTCATTCCGTAAATTTTTAGATAAAGATAAAAAATATTTTTTACAATAGAATGTTAACGATACCCACGTTGTATTTCAAGCACAAGTGGAAACCCTAGGATGGATTGGATTAGGCCTTTCTCCTAACGGTGGAATGGTAGATGCAGATATAGCCATTATGTGGATAGCAGACGGGAAACTTACACTTCAGGTAATAAAACGAGTAATTTAAATGTAATAAATAATGCATTTGCAAATAATAAGTAAATATATTATCTTGTTGAAGTTATCATTTCATAAATTGTTACTAAAAATTAGAAAGCAAACAACGTTTTTAATAAATAGTCGACTGACGAGAAAACAACTTTTCAAAATCTATCAGAGGAACAATTGCGCGAAAGTTGTATCCACAGGGTTTTCCAAATCCAGGTGGTGAGTGAGTGAACAGTTTTCCATCATTTTTTTATGCTTTTTTGTCCCACATACTGACAAGTGTTAGATGGTTAACAATTGGCTATAGGATGGATAACTTTAACAAAATATTGGGTGTGGTGGTGGTGTGTGTGTGTAGGTTAGATGTGTACACATTCATGTTACTTGACCTCATTTATAGGGTTGCGAATCATTTCTAATAATTAAATAAAAAATAAACAAATGGCTTTATTGCTTGAGAGTTTAGAAGGCTGAACACCGGAAGTGTTCAATTGAGCATGATCAGTATATTGTCAGTTCCTGAGTTTGATACTCTATCACTGCACCATTGACAACATCTGTAGTTAAACTCCTAAATTTATGCAATGTGCTTGTATTTGTTTATTTCTATAGACAATAATCCATATTCATTTGTTAAATTATGGCTAATTGTTCTAGACATCATGTGATGTTTCAGTTTTCAAATACCAGATCAAGCACAGTTTCATCTGGCTGGCCATCTGAGGTTTTAATGTTTTTAAAAATCAATTTAAAAATTTTCTCAGTTTTATTCCCGATGGAGTACCCCTGCACTCAAATACTTTTTATAAGATTTGTCAATGTTTTGCTTATTTGTGCACTACTTTGGGATTTTAAAAGTTTTAATGTAATTCATATCATACCAATTTAACAAAAACAAATCAAATATTTTTAATTTTATTTGCACACCTGTTTCAATGAGGGGTGTGACTTAAAAACAAATAATATAATCCCATATCTACTATAATAAAGTATTGATTCCTTCGTGATTTGATACATGGTAAAGTTTCAGACTCTAAAATTCAAGGTCTATGGATTATGGCCCCACATTGTCCTTCCAATGTCCGACTTCTTATTAATACTTGATCAACAAACCATTCAAATATTTTTTTTAATCTTAGCATGACAGGTATGAGAAAATAATTAGTACAGTTGACATTAGCTATCAAAGATTCCTATTATTTTTATTCTGCTTAATATATATATACACACACATATATATATTGTTCTAACTTTCATAGATTTTTTTAATTTTCCTTAATATCTGTAAAGAATAAAATTTAATAATAGCATTAAACTTTCACCTTGTTGAAACTATAATTAGCCTATATAATCATTAAAAGGTGTAAAATAAGCCATTGATATTCTACAATTTGAATTTTTGGGGTTTGTAATAGGCTTAGCTTTCACCATCACTACCTATATACCCTGTGCAGTTTGTCAAAATTGATGCAGTGGTAGACTTAAGAGCCAAATAATTTTGGATTAGTTCCTAGTGAAATGACATAAAAAGTAAACATGTTTGGTCAGCTGAATAGAAATGTGATTGATTAGTAACTTCAGTAATTGAATGCCAAATAATTTCCAGAGTAACCAACTATTAGATATTTTTTACTGCTCATAATCACACACACAAAAAACTGACATGAATAAATATTATATTAGTATGTATTTCAAACATGTATATACATTTTGTTAAATAATAAGTGTAATAATATTCAAGGCCAAATGGGTTTGCAAGTAATCATTAAAAACTAGTCAACACTTAGACAATTCCAACATCAATAACAATCAACAATTTCAAACTGTTCTCAAAACAATGACAGTATTAAAGGAGGTTGCTTTGACAACAGTTTGAAATTATTGATGATGGAATTGTCTAAGTGTTAACTGGTTTTTAATTGCCTTGACAACAGTTTGAAATTGTTGATTGTTATTGAGGTTGGTATTGTCTAAGTATTGACTGGTTTTTAATGATTGTTTTGTTAAATATATTTTAACTGCTTATACAATTACTTTGCAATTTAATATTAAATGTAGGTAAAGTATAGTAATAAACTTTTGTAAATAAATGAATTATTATGTGTTGTAACAGTCATTAACTACCAAATGCATCTTGAAATAAGATTTATTTTCTTTAGAAAGACTACCAGATTCTTCCAGAATTTGGAACATAATTGACACTGAATTTAAATCCCAATTTTCCCCAACATGTACTCTTTAGTTTTCAGTTTATACAAAGTATCTTCTAAAAAAATAATATTACTTATCAAGATTATAGAAAAAACTAATAAAATGGCTATAGTGTAAAGCCTCTTTCCTTTTCTCAGATTCTTTTTTATTCATTGTCTTTCTTTTTTTCTCATGACCATTGCATCTACAAAGTTATTTCCAGCATAGGACTGGGAAATCAAGAATCTCACAGCTTTAAATACTGAATGACATTATTTTTAGAATATACACACAAGAGAATATTAGCTTGATCAATATAGTGTAATGTGAGGCAAGGTACATGTTGAAATTGTTCATTTACAATTATTAAAAATAAACATTTTCATAAATAATACAAAAGTTTTAAAAGTGATTGATAAACAATAAAATTATTGCAGAATAATTTGTCCGTAAATAATTGGATTAAAAAGAGAAAAAAACATCTCATTTGAAAATAAATAAATTTATAGAAGTCTGAAAAGGTTTTTTTTTATTATTAGTTTAAAACAAAATACAGTTTGCTAAAAGTTAATTAATTCATAGTTTTACATATTAAAGAGCTATTCATATAAACATCATTTATCAGTAAAAGTTACAATTAATTAATTAGAAGGGGGTAGAAAATTTAACTTAGAAAAGTTAAAAGTAGTTGAATTTTAAGTAATTAAAAGTTAGCTATAGCAGTTTAAAAATAAATCTTTTACATAAAATTAAAAGTATCTCTTTTCATTTAATTTAAAAAAAAGTCTCTTCCCATTATTTAATATATATATATATCAAGATGTAAACATAAAAGAATAGCAAAATATGTGTGTGTTAATAAAATGGAATATGAAAGTTAAATTTTAAAAAATAAATGAAAGTGTATAAATTAAAAATGTCTCTCAAAAATATTGCAAATACTCAGAGGTTATATGAAAACAGAATTAGCAATGGCTACTAAGTAAAAATCCATAAACATCAGGAATTAGCAATGGCTACTAATTAAAAACAGGATTAATTAATCAAAATCTTATCAAAAATGTAATCAAAAGCAGTGGACAAATTTCCAACAATAGATATAGCTGGTGGGTATAGAAACCAATAAAAAATGACAACAGGTTATCACATAAATAGTCAGTTTTTTGTCATTCAAACAGTTTTGCAGTTAGTTCTTACAATCAGTCATCAGACAATCTTGTCATGTATCCAGAGTTAATGATTTTTTATGACAATGCAGTGTTAGCAGCCATCAAAAGCATACAGCCAGTCTCCAGCTTTAGTCTTATGGAACATCAGCAATCTGCCCAAAAAAAGGTATGCCTGCCTAATAACTTGAAACCACCAGAGATATCTAACTGCCTTAAATAATAGTGCCATGAAATAGCAATCATAGGAACCTCCACAAAACCTCAAATTAAACCGGTTGGTAAAAATTTACATGAAGCAGCAAACAGCAAGAAGTCAATGCCCACAATTGTATAGGTATTAAATACATTTTCTTATTCCATTTTTGATATTAATGTAGACATTGCAATAATTTGAAGTTCCCAGAGTCAGTAAAACCAATGAACTCTATAGCATGCATAAAATGAACTATTGATGTAAGTGTTTTAAATATTTTGTGTTTATCTAATGCTCATTGTTATATTATCCTCTATTTTGTGATATATTGAGTGTTAAACCACTAAACATCACATGATCACTATCTCATACTAGCACAATAATTGTTATTAAACAATTCAAAACAAAACAACACTCTCCATATAGTAGTGCCATCTTGTGCTAACTAGAGCAATCAATGGATGCCAGAAGGCTTGTGCATAAAATCCCTATCTAGTGCCTACTCATCCAATATCCCCAGACTAGTTTCTGGCTTGTGGCCTTCATCAGTGAGGAGCCTTGGATCTGAGAGCACTGCACCTAGATTTTAGGATCTAATGCAACCCTCCAGCACCCACCTTTTAACTCTATTTAACTACAAAACTATGAGAATAAAATTGAAAACACTATTAATATTTTCAATGCAAGCTCAATAGCTTATATAGTCATATGGGTCTGAACTCAATTCAGTACCCATACATTTTGGTGTCTTTGGCTCTTTAACAACCATAGCCACCACTATCCTATTAGGCAGGATTGGTGTTAAACCACTAAACATCACATGATCACTATCTCATACTAGCACAATAATTGTTATTAAACAATTCAAAACAAAACAACACTCTCCATATAGTAGTGCCATCTTGTGCTAACTAGAGCAATCAATGGATGCCAGAAGGCTTGTGCATAAAATCCCTATCTAGTGCCTACTCATCCAATATCCCCAGACTAGTTTCTGGCTTGTGGCCTTCATCAGTGAGGAGCCTTGGATCTGAGAGCACTGCACCTAAGATCTAGGTTTATAACAAAGAGTGGTTGGCTATGCATTATTGGGCTGGTTTTTCCAGAGTGATCCCCATATAAAGCATGCATTAGTGACCAAATGAGTCCCCAGGGGGGTTTAAGCCTGGTTCTTGGACATTGAAAATGATGATGGGGCTTGACCTCATTAGGAAAGAGAAGCACAAATATATAATCTAGGAACGAATTTGCCAATATGCACACAATGCTTGGGATAATGAAATATATAGCTTTAAAGACTATTTTAATTATTTAGTACCCATAACTTATAGAATACCCTGCATAATGATATGATCTAATTGCTACACAGGCATGGATGATTTAAATTAATTAAATTACATAAATGTAAGACATAAAGATTTCCCCTCCCTTTACTTTAAATTATTAATAACTTCCCACACTGTTTAATAAATACAAATTTTGCATAAAATAATGCTATTATTAGAAATAAATATGTTTATAGAGAAACAAATGGGGTGGTGGAACTAACTAGATATTACATATATAAGATACATTTACAATTGGGATTAGTGCATTTTAAAAAGATAAAAAAAAACATTTTTAGAAAAACAGTTGTTGATCTGTTTTTCTACAACAATTTATAAGATAATTATTTTGTTTTTCCAAACTCGTGAGCATTTGCATAAGTTGAATAGGACTTGTTTTTAATAAAATATGTTCTTAATTACCCTGTGAGTGATGGGTAGGAAAACTAGAAAGGAATTACATGCTAGCGAGTTTGAAATATTACTGGCATTTTAAAACACAAAAATATGTAATAATGAAATAAAATATGATTGCCGCATGGAAATACTAAAAAAGAAAACATAATAAATAGAGGCTCAATGATAGTATAGATTAAGTTATATAGAGTTATAGTGAAATAAAGTTACATAAGATATAAATATTTTACATACAATATTATATGAGAGCATCAGGATTAATTATTATAGAAAAGACTGAATTTAATAGAATCATAGAACGGCTAAAGTTCTTTTACTTTTTGTAAATAGTAGCAGTCCTTGATGTTTGAAGTGTTCATCAGTGTTAATACACTAGATCTAGTTTAGTAATAAGGCATCACAGGTAGCATTTTTAAAGATTAATTATTAGGTATTTGAAAGTTCATACGCATGGGATCCGGAGCTTTTCTTATGGGAATGAGCATTTTGGAACAGAGAGGAAGGTGAAGTTTTCCCTACTCATGGCACATTGGATGAAGATTCAAACTAGTGTGGATTATGTGAGCTAACATTAATTTATGGTTGTCTCCCCCTCTTGGATTCAAATCCAGCAGTATTTATACTTCTTTTTTGGTGATATAGCATAGCAATTAACTGCTGGACCTGAGACAATTTGTGCACTTTAGCCAAGCTAAAATCTGCTGACCAGATCTCTTTTGTCTAGTAAGTCTTTTGAAACAATGCAATTCTGTTACAAGTTTCTCAAACGATTGTTTTAAAATAAGTCTTATGATTTTAGAACAAGTTGGTGTGGATAAAATTTCCACTAATGGATTTTATTTTACTATTACAAATTGTAATCTTTTACTTTTAACTAATGGGTTTTTCCGGGTAATTGTTTTCGAGAAACTTCTTAAAAGAATTGCATCATTTTCTGACTGCTAAATTAAATATAAAAAAAATAATAAATTTCATATATGACTTTTAAATACACGAGTAATATAATTATTAATATAAGTTATAATCAATCTCCCCACACTGAAAAAATATATATATCCATTACGCACACATACACATTAAAGTAATATTAAATATTTATTTATTAAATTATTTTGTGTTATGATATATAAATATCTACATCAATTATATTTAAATGTTTAAGCAAAGAAAAATATATGTTAGTGAACATGTATACGTGTGTAAGGATGGGTTTGGTGGGAGGAGACTGCAAGTGGGCTGTGAAGCATGATCTGAGCATCAGGTCATCTGCTTCAATAGCTGTTGATTCCAGCCTCCAGTCATCTTGATTAAAGATTCACCAGGACTACTTGCTTCATTGTTCCATATGTCATTGTCCTATTCTTGTTTTTTTTAAACCCCTCAATCATTTTTTTTTCTGTCATTGACTTCTGTCTCAGACCTCATGTCTTCTTGTCCTGACTTGGCTAACCATCTGTCTGTCTTATCTACTTGTGACCCATCCTCATTGTTTCAATTGGGCTCATCATCTTTCCTTTCGCACTTTTGAAATCTTTCTTAAATTTCTAGCAACATTTCACTTCTTATATCATCTATCTTTTTATACATAGTTGTTGTCTGTTCAGACATCTCTCTTTTCCACATTTCTGACTCTGGCATTTTAGCCATGTCCTTTTTGACATGATTTAGAAATTCTTTCATCATTGCCTTTAAGCCTTCATTTTCCTTTTCTGGTTTATTTTGCTGACCATCCATTCCCTGCTCTTCAGGCTGCTTTTCATCTGATGTTTCTACATTACCAGAATCCTTCATTTCAATATTCAATGATTGTTCAATTTTGCTTTTTCTGGCTCTTGTCAACATTTATCAGTATTATTATTTGTCTGCAATTTCAGTAATACATATGTCCATTCTGTATTATTATGTACCTCATATTTCTAATATTTTAAATCATGTAATTATCTATATATGTCTGTTCTATATTATTATTATCCTCGTAATACTAATATTTTAAACTAACTAATTATCTTAACTCAATTCAAAAATACCTATATCTATATGTGTCTGTTCTATATTATTATTAATCTCACATTACTAATATTTTAAATCATGTAATTATCTTAATTTAATTAAAAAATACCTATATGTGTATGTTCTACATTATTCATAACCTCACAATACTAATATTTTAAATCACATAATGATCTCAATTCAAAAATATACTATTTAATCTCATATGAAAAATATGCAGTACACAATGCATTCCTTTATACCCTTCACTATTTGCCCTTTGTTTCTTTGACTTCCTTTCAGCACATTTTCCTGATTTTCATATATATATATTTTGCTCTCATGTGTGATAGAAAAAATGTAGGTTTACCCCAATCTAAATATAGTCCTAACAATCCTAAATCTATAAGATTAAGTTACTCTTCTATTTTCACTACTTTTAATCTGAAATTCTATACATACACTTATTTTGATCCATGTTAGTAACCACTTTCTCTCAAAATTCTCTCAACTAATTAGTGAAGCCACATATTATTTACAAACATGCTTTTTTTCTTTTTTAAATCAGTTTTGTAACAAGACACACACAAAAAATAGATTTTCGTGAGATTTTATTTACATTAATTTTTTTCTTTCTAATAGTTTATTTTTCATTTTACTTCATGCCTTTCATGTTTGGTGCCATTTTCTGTATTGGTCCAAAATCTTTCCCTTTTGTCTTACAAGTAAATGACCTAAATACACACCGAGCATGAAGTGACATGTGTACTAAAGTTAAAAGATTGATAATAATTCTCAGTAATATCTGTGAATAAATACACATAAATACTTCCTGAAGAATTAATAGAGGAGGGGGGATTTAACCTTAAATAGATAAATCAAAATCCTTCCATGTTAAATTAATCCCACTCCCATCGAATTATGTATTTTACTGTGGTTTCTTTCCTTTCTTTGCATATCTTTGAAAGTACTGTACTATTATATAGTCTTTGCATGCCACCCATGGCAAAAAATATCTTACTCACTTTTCTTTCCTGAGAAAGTATGCAAATAAGTTTTGACAACTATAATTCATGGACTAATTAAAGAAAAGCTTGGATGCTAAGTAAGACTAGAATCTAACCCCCTGATAAGTTTATCTCATTAACTAGCTCATTATATTATTTCTCATCTCAAATTATTTGGGTAAGTATGTTGATTATATAGCTATAATGTTTATAAATTACAAATAGATTTGAACGTAAATGAGTTATACTGGAAACAGTCTAAAGACACAGAATAACATTATTTATTTTACTTGTTCCCTCACTGAATACATATTTACATAATATAAGCTTGTATCATAAATTTATTTGTTTTATGCCATGCTGCATAGGTTTTTCCTATTTCATATAAACTATTCCACCATTATACTATGAACTATAATAAAAAAAAATTTTTCTCTTAAACAAATTGACTCAATAAATATTCGTATATTAAAAAGAAACTTAATTTCTTAAAGAGAAATTTGGGTTAATTTATAAACAAGATAACTTTAGTCGGTTCAAAGCATATAAAATATAAAAGATAGTTACATATTGGCTGTTGTCTATAATCCCTCTCTGCTTTTGAATAAAGGTGTAATTAATAAAAAAAATGATTTTTTAAGTTTAAGAATCTGTCCAACATTGATATTTTTTCAAATTACTCTTTAATATTAAATACACATGGGTATTTTCTTGCTCAGGATTACTTGTTAATAGACATCATCTACATCACCCTTGTTCCGGACATATAGTGCTAATGCTTAAATTACATGGGCACTATGACACTCAACATGAGGTGTCACCTCCATGAGTTGAAATAAGCAAAAAAATAAAAGGATCCTACACATAGTGTATCGATGTTAGACACATGGTGTAAACCTTCAAAATGTTACATATCAAAAAAAAATTATTAAAAGAAAATGATTCATAATAATAATATACTAACAAATAATGAAATATATGATATGCAACACAAAATTAATAATACATTTAAATATATATATACACACAGCCTGGATTTCTAATTCCATCCACTTTCAACTTCTGGGTCGACCATATGACCACTAAAACAAGGCTGCAAAGCTTTATTTGCCTAAACACATGCATTGTCTAATTCTTTAGACAGAGTAGACTGGTTTTCTTACACTCACATCTTGGTGACAATGATAAGAACAGATGGGTGCACTGCTGCAGAAAGTCTACTTCATTATCATTTGGTTAACTAAACAAAATATTTGTATCAAGTCCATCACATTTCTTTCCAGGATACTTGAATCTTTTTCCAATCTAGTTGGTTATTATGGTGAACTTTATTATAAGGAAATGGTTTTACATGTTCATTACAGCTGCAAGCTTATTATGGCAAGCTAAATAATTACTGTTTCTGAGTTCCAGTATTGCTTCTCTTCTAAATTATAAGGTGAGTCTTTGGGTTAATTGAGAAATAAGCAAACTTTTTGCTTCATTTCTCTTTTTAGAATTGGCATATTTTTACGAAGATTCTGGGTTGTAATTTTGATGTGACTCTTCTCTCCCTTTTCTTTTTTTTTACTTTGACAGCCTTTACCAAATATTCATAGCCGCCATTCTACATATGAATAATTTTTAATAATCATTTTGATGTTCTTTCCTTTCTATCGATAACAGTAGGAATAAAAAAAACAATCCAAACTGGATATGAAGGTGACACTGCAGTATATATATATATAACACCCCATGGAAGAACAGTATAAAAATGATTAAAACTGCAAGAGTGAATCAAAACACAAATGAGCTAGGTAATGAATGCATAATGAATGAATAAGCACCTGGTAGGTAGCTTATATAGTCCACCTTTCACCCACAATTTCATAGACCCCCCTCTGAAATATTGCATCATCTAGCAAAGCACTCATTTTATCTTATGTACATTCCTTTCAAAATTTTGTTTTAAAATCTCTTTCAATCTTTTGTTTAAGCATTTATTTTTATATAGCGCTATGCCTACAATTGTATTACATTCAAATATCAGCCTTTCAAGCTAATTGTGTATGCGCTTTTGCGAGTGTTAATAATAAATGAATACTTTCCTTTCCAATACAAGATATAGTATTTATGCAGAAATAAAATGAATCCACTTATTCCTACAACGCAAATGCTTATATATGAGCAAATCTGAAGTACTAGCAAGGAAAGCATGAGGATAGACCACTCACTTTAAATTACTATTTACGGTGTCTGAATGAATGATGTCGGTGAAATTGTCTAGAATTTACTAAACGTCACTCTAACTGTTCCCTGACATCATTCATTCAGACACCGTAAATAGTAATTTAAAGTGAGTGGTCTATCCTCATGCTTTCCTTGCCAGTACTTCAGATTTGTTCATATATAAGCATTTGAGTTGTAGGAATAAATGGATTCCTTTTATTTCTGCATAAATACTATAGCTTGTATTGGAAAGGAAAGTATTCATTTATTATTAACACTCACAAAAAGCCCTTGCACAATTAGCTTGAAAGGCTGATATTTGAATGTAATCTTTTGTTTAGAAAATCAGCAGGTTTCCATCTTGGAGTAATTAGACCACCCATTATATGTACATTTTTTTAAATAAAACCACTTGTTTCGATTTTATTTTTACAAAACAAATTAAAAGCAATTTTTCTTAATACAAACATATAAGTATAATGAGAATGATTAATTACTTATAAATCCATTATTATAATGGATAAAAAAATTTCATGTTTTCAAAAAAAATAACTTTACATTAACTTAAAAAAAATTCTAAAAGTAAATTTTATATATATATATACACAATTATTTATATATGTGCATTGGAACATCTACAAATAAGAATAGACTCGTTTTCCAAAACGATAATCAAAGTTACAGCCAAGAACTAAATGAAAATCAATCACTAGAAACTCAAAACATACAAAAACCTTATTTACTAGAATTTCCCAGTTTTAAACTTAATTCTGACATAGAAAGATTACAGTTCTGTAATAACACAATGTTAAACCATAATATAAGTTTTAACAGTCAATTACAAAACAAATTAAGTGCAAAAACTCAAACAAGCAATCAATCATATGCAACAGCACTTAGCAAAACAAAACTAAAACTACAAGTTTAATAACAGGTGAATCTACCACACAATCAAACATTCTCAATTTTGTGGAAGATGAATATTACTTATCCAACAATAAAGAACATAGACCTCAAGCATTTCCTCAAAACTCACAAACAACCATGAATAATTATCATGAGATAAGCCAGGAATTCAATTCCAGAATGCCTCCACTTTTTTAAACTCTTTCTTACATTACCATAGTGATCATACTTTAATCTTAACCACTTCTAATGATTACTGCAACTTGTTAACATACTCTACAGATGACTTCTTTGAGCTCCTCAAAAGTCAACAATTAAGTGATTCAATAAAAAGAATATATCACCATCCGAACAAAAGATACTTAGTAATAGAGTTTTACAATATGTTACAAAATGCACATTTTAAAAGAAACCAACTTTACCTCAAAAATAGATATCTCATAAAAATAGACATCCACAAACCCAGAATTATTCATGGATTAGCACGAAATTGCTATCTAAACTTTAATCAAAATGACCTTCAATGACTTCTAGTTAAATTTGGAAATATTACAAATTTCAAATAGATAACAGAAAAGAGAGCAGACATTGAACTGCCCTCAAACAGTGCAGCCTTCTCACTTAAATTAAACCTAGATTATTTTCCACTAGACATTCCTGTTACACTAGAGGAAGCAAAATGTCCAATTTACATCTCTATTCGATGTGTGCAATGTCAGTGTTTCAGCTGTGGGGAATGTACTCACCTGGTAAAGGCATGTCCAAAAAGAATATGTGCACACTGCAATTTAAAGATGTCTAGAAATCATAAATGTCCACAAGAAGCTTTAAACCCTCAATTCATATTAATTCAACAGACAACTAATACAAGCGATCATGAACAAGATCAAGTCAATGAAGATAGTATTAAAATCTTACAAACATTAACAAATACCATAACCCAAGAGAAAACAAAAGAAGGCTGTGTGGACAGTATTATAATGCAATATACACACACAGCTTTTGAAAACCATTCAACAATTGGATCAAAACATGAAACAGTAAAAACACAGACACATCAAGAACAACAAACAATAATTAAGCATCAAATACCAAAACAAACATCATCTCTATAAACTAATCTGAAAGGTCAAACTATACCAAATAACAAAAGAAAAACACAAGATTCATCTGAATCACAGCATGATGAAACAAACAACTCGACAGCAGAATCTGATCTTGATACCAACTACTCTCAAAACTTCCATCAAAGCATTCAAAAGTAGAAGTAAGTAAGAAAAGAAGAGAAAAATAAATGAGTCTCAGAACAGCTCAACAGAAAACCAATCTTCAGATTCACTAAGTACAACATCTCAAAAAGAAAATATTATCAACTCAAATACAAATTCTCAAAACAAAGCACTAGACCAAGGTCAAACAGAAACAACAGTATCAAATTGGGATATTCTGACTCAAACAGCACAAGTGCTAGAGGATCAACTAATCTTATTGGATGATGAGTTCTCAGAAGAATAAAGCAATCTCCACACCTATACATAATCAAACAATGCATTTAAAAATTGCAGGAATTAACATGAGGGGACTCAATTCACCGGATCAGATACATGCAGTGATGATATCCAACCGGTTTGCGCGAACCGGTAGTTAAATTATCCGAAAATTATTATCCTAAAAAAGAGTTGAATTAGCAAATTACTTAATTATTTCCAACAATAATCTAGAACATTATTTGTATTTTTTTTTTGTTATATCTAATGTAACAATGATTCTTTTTGAACAGATTGGGTTCAAAATGCTTTCCCCAGAATAATTCGACTATACGATATTGCACTTGGAACGTGTGATATGCGCGATGAAATTTGAGTGATTAAGAATTATTCTGCAAGAAATAATTCACATCAGTTTTTTTTTAAGTAATTAAATCCATTATTTATCGCATTTCAAATTAGTTTCTTTAAAAGTATACAAATAAAAAGTGTTATTTTATTAGTGATAAAGGAACCCATATTTAATTTTTACACAAAGTAAGAAATTAATTAACTATTAGTTTACTGACATTTAACAGAGGCGTTATTAAAATTAAAAATTAGAAAAAAATTCGGCACAAATGTATTTATGTATTACCATAATTTTTTTAATGAAATTTACTCTTGCTGAAATTATTTTACTTTAAAGATAAAATAACTTTATTCAAAAGGACCTATCATTGCGAAAACAAACAATAACATAAAACCATTGTTCAAATGATTTTGTTATGCCGACGTTGTTTTAAATATTTATTCAACTTTTATTTTTTATTTAAATACTTTATTTCTTCACTTTCTTATTTATCATGCAAGATTTGTTTTTATTTGATTAGTAAATTTAATGGATGATCAGCTGTAGTAAGTTTATAATACATTATTTTCATTTAGTTTGCAATATCTGATGTAACGGTGCGTCTTTTTTTAACAATAAGTTCAACATATTTTTTCTAGAATAACTTGTCAAGATGATAAATATAACAATAACTTTGGCTCATCAAGTGGCATGACTCGTTTTCAAATTTTTTTTTCCTTTTTTTTAATTTTAATATTTTATTTCAGTTTTATGATTTGTTACAACTCGTTAGTATTAAAAATCAATTAATTAGATTTTTTTTCTAAGGTGAGTGTAATACGAGAATATAATAAAAATAAACCCTTCACAAGAAATGAAACAAAAATGCCAAGCAATATCAGATTCCTTCATAAAAGATCCAAAAACTGATACAGAATCGAAAACGATAGTAAAGGATGATATTTTGAATCAAGTTTTGTTTTCTGTTTCTTCTGATGCAACAGAAAATAATGTTGACAACACAAATAAGCTGTCCAATTCCAAAAGTACAAAAGATGCATATAAAATAAATGTAGATAATGATCTTCCTGGCTGCTTGAATATGAAATAAGCTAATGAATTCGAAGAAAAATATTGTGGTTTACTTATTATTGGAAAAAAACTTGAGTGTGATAACTATATCAAAATCAAATCAATAATAGGGAAGGCAGCTCATGTGTCAAAAGAATGGATAAGTAATATTGTTCCGAGTGGAAAAAATAAAATTGTTCAACAAGCTTCTCTTAAAAAAAAAAAATAAAGGGATACTTTTCATCAAAAGCACACCAGATATGTGTGATGCAATTGAAAGAAAGTGCAAAAAATGCAATTTTCAAATTCATAGACAAAGTTCATAAAAAGTTTATGAGCTCCATCTGTAAAATTTTCAGTACAGTTTGCACTTTAGCAAAATGAAACTGACCGTTTTCTGATATTGAACATTTGATAGAATTATAAAAAAAGATTGGATTAGATATGGGAGTGGGACTTCATTCTCAATTCCTGGCTGTCAAAATTGTTGAGCACATTGAAAAATACATTAAAAAAAGTGTTTAGAAAAATAATAGATCATGCAAACCAGTCCTTATCATTTTTATTAAGATTAAAGATGCAGATTTCTCACCAATAATTTTTGTAGATTTAGTGGAATTATAAAACAAAGATGCTGAACCCATTTACACTACTCTATTACAAAGTCTGCAATCAGTAGGATTTGATAATTCATATTTGAAGAATAATTTGATTGGATTTTGTTCAGATGGAGTAATTGTGATCCTGGGAAGGTGGTCAGAAGTGAATGTTAAAATAAAAAAAACCACTATCCTGCCATTACTATTTGGCATTGTTTGAGTCATCACCTTCAGCTTGTGCTGGAGGATTTTATCAAAGACATAAAGCAAATGAATCACTTTACAGCATTTATTAATGAAATATGTAAAATCTTCCATCAGTTTAATAAAATCCAAATGGCATTGAATAAAATTTCAACCAATTTGGGAATTGGAAATTCTAAAAATTGTAGAGTTTTTGACCCAAGATGGGCAGCATGCCATCATAGAACAGCAGTTGCAACATGGTGAGCCTATCCAGCACTATATGATTTTTTTTTCTAATAAAAAATTTTCTGGAATGGCTAAACATCTTGCCAACAAATATTTTATGATATCTAGCTTTAAGAATCGATATTCTAGAAGAAATTGCTTTGTTGGCAGATGCTATTCAAGGAAGAAGTGTAAATATATTGCATGCTGAACAATTGATTAAGAAAACAATTAAAGCATTTGAATATCTCAGAGAGAAGAGTGGTAGTTATGAAAAAATAATAAATGAAACTATCTCTTTTAAGAAATTTCTGCATATTAATTTTGTTGAAGTCTTCCCCATCAAAAATTACTGAATGTAGTGATAACAAATATGGAATTAAGATTAATGGATTGTAATAGCATAAGTAATAATATTCAAGATAGAAATCATAAAATCCATCAATTAGTTAAAATTGTGAACCCAGATGCTTGGAATCTGAAAGAAGCTGTAGTTCTCTGGAAAGAATTTGAAGAGAAATTATCAGATTTTTACAAAGCATTTCACCATGAGATTTCAGTTAATTATTTCCATGATTATGTTGAAAATGTTTTGAGAAATCACCAGAAACATGTTGTACATGAAACTATCCAAAGAGCTAAAAATATAATTAAAACCAAGGCTGAATGAAGGTTTTCTGTGGTGAACACAATTTATTTAGATAAAAGAAATCACCTTGAAGTGAAAAATGTAGCAAATTCTTCTAGTAATAAATTGGATAGGTCTTCCATTAGATCACTGGGATTGCAGTGACTCAGTTCAAGTTTGGCTAAGAAATCACAATACAGCTGATGATGCTATAGTCAAAAAGCATCATCAACCTGAAGAGACATATGATGTGACTAGAATGTCAATATGGAAATATCTTGCCAAATAAATGTTTTTTTTTCCAATTATAAAAAGGATTTAATTCTTTTTTAATTCCATAATGAGATTGCAAAGTACATCATAGTGTGCATATGCACTGCAGCACTTTTTTGTGTATGGGGGGGGTCATGCAAAATTTCTGAGAAATCCCAAAATTTTTTAGGTATGAAACCAAGAAGTGATTTGCTTCCATGCTTAGAAAAAAAAATAAACAGAATAGGTTTTTAAATACAACCTAATTTTAGAGAACCGGTTCTTGGAAATTTGGGATATCATCACTGGGTACATGCAATCAAAAACTGGTTGAACAAATCAAACATACATGTATGTTTTTCCAAGACCAAGCTACATTTTCAGTCCAATATTACAATACAGCAATTAATGCAACAACATGGTTATTTCCATTATCTACCCTCGAATACTGCTTCTTCTGAAGTGGCATTCCTAATCAATAAAAATCTGGAACATGAGTAACTAAGAATTCTTCACATTAGCAAAGAACTTCTATTTATTCACATTACCATTAATAATAACCCCATAAACATAATTTATCTTTATCTCAAAAATGATACTAATCTAATTCATACAGTGATTAATAAAATCAATGCCCTGCTTTCATCCACTAATTCACCCTCAATCTGCTTCAGGGATTTTAACATGACCTATAATCAGTTTACTAACAAATACCTCCATTTGTTCAACAAAGTTTTGTTCTGTGGAGAAGGTTACTTTCCTCCTCAATCATTCTCATTTTACACACAACACCCCCAAACTTCATTATAACCTGCACGCCAAGCTATAATTGGTGTCATTTTCAGACCACCTTGCTATCAGATTGAAGGTATATATTTATAAAAGTCAAACTAAAACTTATTCATTTTATAATTAATTGTATTTTATCTTACAAGAACCCTGATATTGTATGTTCCCTTTGTTTGCAAAATTTCAGATTCTCTATCTAAAAAAACATTCAAAAATGTATAACCCGGATCATGTGACTCTAATATCAATTAAATATCTTATTTATTCATAGGACATCCCCCCACCCTCACGTGTGCAAGTAAATCAACAAGGTATTTTTTTTAGATTATCATTGGCTAAAAAGTACATCTTCTCATTTTAAATTATAAATCAAATAATTTATTATACAGCCTAATTTACAAAAATAATATTAATTTTAACTAATTTATTAAATATTATTTAGTTTTCGCAATTCATAAGTTATTACAAGTTGTTAAAAGTTATAAAATGATTTCTTATAGTTTACTTTCAATGATGGAGTGAAATATTTTAGATAATTAAATTGTTTATGTTTTCCTCTGCTTTTAAAATCTCGAGGGAGATCATTTTAAACTCAACAATAACAAGATTTAAAAATTTGTCTTCTTACCTCCCCCTCCCCTTTCATATCAAAGCATATTGTTTAGATTCAAATATGTATTAAATTTAATAAAGGATGGTGAGCATTTATTGATTAAGGTTTAAAATTATTCTATTTGTAATATTGCTCTCTCTATATATATATAAGATCTAACCCAAGAGTTAGAAAATAAATTAATAAAATATTAATAAACAGATAATTTGTACACAGTTACTTCACCACTACCCAATAATTAATGTCGTAAGTCACATAAAATATTTTATGTAAATAAACTTATAAAGTGTGGTAATACTGTAACTTTAGATATATATAAAATTAAGAAGTAACTTTATTCATATTTGTAAAAGCTCAGATGCAATTCATCTATAACTTGGAATAACTTATGAATTGCGAAAGCTAAATAATATTTAATAAATTAGTTAAAATTTATATTTTTTTTGTAAACTAGGCTGTATAATAAATTATTTGATTTATAATTTAAAATGAGAAAATGTACTTTTTAGCCAATGATAATCTAAAAAAAATACCTTGTTGATTTACTTGCGCATGGGGGGGGGGGGCTGTCCTATGAATGGATAAGGTATTTAATTGATATTAGAGTCACATGACCCGAGTTGCAATTTTGAATATTTTTTTAGGCAGAGAATCTGAAATTTTGCAAATAAAGGGGAATATACAAAATCAGGGTTCTGGTAACATAAAATACAATTAATTATAAAATGAATAAGTTTTAGTTTGACTTTTACATATATACCTTCGTTCGATCTTTTTATATGTTTACAAAAATGAGGCTTACAAGTTAAAAATGTAAGTGTTAATATTGTAACCTGCATGATTTAATAAGGCATGTTAGCTTTTTATATATCTATGCTTTTTATATGTCAATAATACGTGATGTTTTTTATATGTTGAAAATGTATAGTTTTCTTTTGTAACCTGTGTTCATTAATGCATCTTAGCTTTTTATATTTTTAAAATATTTTTTGTGATCTCAGATCTATGTGTTGATTTTAATTGATATTGTAGTCACGTGACTGTAGTTCTAAATTTTTTGTGTTTTGGCTTTTTTTTACTGTGCGATGTTTGGGGGGGGGGTCCAAGTCACGTGACCCATGTTCTAAATTTTTCCCATTTTCGTGTACTTTTTTACCACTTAGATGTGTCAGATGATGTTTTTGGTTGTTTTTGAAATTCAAAATGGCAGAGATTGTGTACTAAAAGAGCAAATGCTCCCTTTTAGATATTTTATATCTTTTTAAATATATTGGCAATGCCAAAATTTCATCATTATACTTTTGGAAAATAACATGATTTATTCATTTAGTTAATTTTCCCTTTGTTAAAAATAAGATACTTTATATTTATTATGGAGATGACCCAAAAAGATATATAAATATAACTATACTTTGATATGTAAATGAAGTAGAAAAATGTTAAAATAAGATGAAAAAATTATCTCTAGCTCACTCTTTTTTGAAGTAGAAGAAAAAAAAACTATCAAGTAAAGGGGAAAAATATACATAAGAAATGAAAATTTATAATTATATATTTTTTATTTACTTAAAGTGATGGAAACATTCTTTGTACTAAGGCTTGTATGGAAGATCAAGTGCTAATTTAAAATAAATGGCTATTGATTTCTAACCTAGGGCAAGTGATCAATCTATTTTCCTTATCAACTAGTTAAAAATGGCTATTGGTAAATGGAATTCTGCAAATGAATTTCCAGAGAAGAAATAAGATACTAACACCTTGTGAAATTGCCTTTAATGTTTTACTTAATGATACTGGAAGTAAGAAAAATATTTAAAAGAAGAAGACTTTCAAGACAGTGATAAGATATTTTAAAGCCAGAACTTTTAATGCCATGATGTTGTTTTATCTTTTATTTATGAATATTCAGGACAAATAAATGAAAAGAATACTGAACTTTTAAAAACTAAAGAATGAAAACTATTTTGCAACTTGTCAAAATGACATTATTTTTTTTTATTAATGAGGGAATTATAAGAATATAATATTTGAATTATTTAGAGCATGAACTGTATCACAATTTTTAATAATAAATTAAATGAAACTATTTCCAGAAAGGCTACCTAGCAATAAATGATAATAATTCCTTTTTTTGATGTGAGAAGAAATCATGTAAAGTTAGAAAGAGAGAAAACATTTGAATTTTTATTATAATTTCTGACTTGAAAAATAGTCAAAAAGAAAAATCTCCCAAAGAAGATTCTAGTGATTTATTTCATTGTCTATTTATGAATTTATTATTTCATGCATTTGCTAAAGCAAATTTAGTATATACAAGCACTTTAACATGCTGTATGAAAAAGTTGTTAGTGGTAACAAAAACAATCAAAGTAAATTAATGCAGGCCTAGTGCTTTTGAGATTTTGTCCCTCATATTCATGGCCAAAACAGATTTTAAATCATTGTTGTGATATTGATAAATGACAATGTATGTAAATGCATATGTAAATTCATTTGTCTATTTTCTTGTTTTGCAAAACATGTGTCATATCTATTGATTGCGTTGTTATCGTTGATGATAAAATACACTTCTTTAATCTTGCTTTTACAATCGTTAGCTTCACTGCACACTATTTTGGGGTTGGAGGGTTCAAACACAATCGGCCTGATTCCCATGTTCAAAAAATATTGAGATGTTATCATTGTTCTTTTTTGCTCTTCTGTATATATACATGTGCTGAGCAACTCTATTATAGACAGTGGCTTGGTCTCCCCATAGTATATAGCACTGCATACAACCTAAAAGCATAAAATGCTATATACAACTTGGGTGTTTGTGATGGATCGATTCTATCCTTTGTATTGTTAATGAGTCTGTTAGTATGGGGGGGTGGGGTGGAATCTGATCTTAAATTCATTACCTAAAGTTTTTATAAGCTGTTTAAACACTTTAGGGATGTAAAGGAGGGTGATTTGAGATTTATCTTTAATAGTTCTGATCTGTTAATTTTTTATAAAATTGATCAATTTTTTTAGTAATTAATCTGTAACTGAAGCCGACGTGTAATAAATCTCTTATATAGCTTGCAATATTAGCCTTCATATCTGTCTCAAACTTACATACATTTTGACTCCTAAATAAAAACACATTTACACCTGCAAATTTATGCAATGTAGGCGAATTGGAGGAGAACAAAAAAGAACAATGATAACATCTCAATATTTTTTGAACATTAGAAGTAGGCTGGTCATGTGTTCGAATCCTCATGCACTGAAGCTAACAATTGTAAAAGAAAGATTAAAGAATCGTATTTTATCATCAATGATAACAACACAATCAATAGACATGACACATATTTTGCTATCTCAAGAAAATGGATACATTAATTTACTTATGCATTTACATACATTATCATTTATCAATATCACAACAATGGTTTAAAATCTGTTTTGTCCATGAATATAAGGGACAAAACCTTGAAAGTGCTAGACCTGCATTAATTTACTTTGATTGTTTTTGTTACCAGTAACAGCTTTTTCACCCAGCATGTTAAAGGACTTGTATATACTATTACATTTATTGGAGAAGTATACTAAATTATTTCAAAGCAAGTATAGAATGAAATACTTTGCTATTTCATAAATCACACTAATTAATTATATTAAGTTAGCATATCACCATAATATATTCTTTTATTTTATATTTAATACTTGCTAATAAAATGTGTAATTAATGCTACACATATGACCTGTAGAAGAAAAAAACCCTACAGTTCTGAGAACATATTCTCCAATGTGTTACATTTGGAATGTATGATTAAAAACAAATGAATATTTGTATAAAAAACGAGCTCTATTTAATCAGTTAATAGTCTGTTATTATTTTACTTATACATTTTGCTGCTTCTGCTTATATTGACCATAGGTACTGTTATAACATATAATAGCATCTTGTGAATACATTCAAGATAAAGAGAAAATAGACTAAGAATTATTTTATTATAAATGAAGCAAATTGAAGTTGTTAAATTAGAAAAGTAAACAAAAAGTTAGCAAAATTAATATTTAACAGATTGTTTTAAAGCAAAGTCAAATTTGTAAAAGAATACATATTTTCTATTGTCTCTCTTTCTTATTAAATTTAAAAATATATAATTAAAGATTAATAGATAAGAAAATTTTGGAGATAGACAGCTCACAGTATTGAACAGCATATTTTTGAAACTATATTTTGAAAATGCAGTGATGGTTAGCGATACATTGTCTGTGATTATTGATTTAATGTCAGAACATATTTTCCAGGCAGAATAAACCAAATAGCAAAAGCTTTGTATCTTTTATGAAAAAGTTAAACACAGCATTCTGTATATTTTCCAATTGGGAGAATAATACCTTCAAGAATGTAAAAAAATCCTAGCAAACTAAGTATTTGTGCTGCTGTAATTGGTGTTCATTTCTAGCTTAGTATGTAACTTTCTAGGAAAAGAAAATAAGTCCTAAATGGAAAAGAAAATAATATCCATTATGATTTTAAAAAAATATTTACCATAACAAGATATTGGAATGATGGTTGCTGACTCCTTACAAAATTCTACCAATTGATAATGTTAAAATGCAAATATATTGTAACGATATATAAATATGTCGTTACATTAATTTAAAATAAAAACTTAAAAGTTCGCAAATAAAAGTAAAAAACTAAACACTAAAATTAAAATGTTTGTTAAATGTATATACATTCGCACAGATGCCAAACTTTAAAAATATTTTTTTTAAAAAAAAAAACAAATAAATAAGTATTTGAACGTACTTTTTTATAAAAAAAAAAAAGTATAAGATTTAAAAATAAAAACAGGTATTAATTAATTCTTGTAATCTGTAAATGGAAATGATTGTTTATAAATTGTTTGAAAAGCAAGCTAGCCGTGGGCTCTTGTATAATTAAAATGATCTGATGAAAGATAGATAAGAAAAAAGAGAAATTAGCTTGACTAATGGAAGCACTAAGCCTTGGCTCGGACCCTAACGAAAGTGATGGATTAGTGACGTTTTGTTGATTGAATCTGTGTGGATAATATAAAAAGGGAAATACAGTTTTTTTGGGCAGTTCCAGCGTTGTGTGTTTGAGAGGTGGTAGGACGCACATACCACACTCTCTATTTAAAAAGGAAAAATGAAAAGACTGTGATACCTTGAACCAGCTATTGCCATCTCCAGAACATTATCTTCCAATGGAGGCATCATGGGAATTAAAAGCAGAAACCTGGACTCTTCTACCGTGAGCTATGAACTTTACAAATTAACAACAACCAAAAAAAGTAATTAAGAACTTTCGTCATTGATTTTTTTTTAAAGATTCAGCTAATTTAAATTTTAAAATGAACTCTTATTTGATTTTCAAATTAATAATTGATTGTTTAAATTTATATAGTTAAGTTTTGCTAAAATCATTTCCATTTTATTATTTTTATTTGTAGTAATATTTATTGTAGAAATTATTAAATGCATTACATTTAAGTTGGGTATAGACGTTGCATAGATTCGTTAGCGGTTGATTATGTTGTGGTTTTCACAGTCGATTGGAATATATAGGTCAACGATGTTAATGCGGGCATCTTACGATGAATGCCATGGGGCCTTGTGTATTCCCTGTTGCAATTGACGTTATCGATTGACTTTGTATTTTGATCGGTTGTGTTTAATTTGGAATGTTTTGACCGTGGAATCTGTGCAGCCGATCTATACCCAACATTTTTAAACAAATCTGTGCGAACGTATTTAAATGTTAAATTTAAGTCGGGCGTGAATGGCTATATAGTTTTGTAAAGTTATATTAAGGGAGGGTAATCTTAGGTTATTCATTTCGTAGTTGAATTGGTTCAATGGATTGGATATATTTGTGTAATTGTAGATGTAGTATGAGGTCCGCTATGGGCAGGATTATAGATATACGCCACACACCCTCTGTTTGCCTATGGATGGGTTTGTAAGTCGGCAGAAGACCGCAGTCCATTCCTATGGAGTTTTTTGTTTATTGTTCTACTTGCCAACAGATGTCACATTCCTGTTGGTGGAGAGTCAATGTCTTCTCTATTTCTACTTATTGTTCAGATGTACATTCCTGACAGTATAGTATTTTGTGTTGTCGTGTCATGCTACATTGAATACATGAATGTATCAGATGGATTGGCGCCAGTTGATTGTGAAATTTGTTGCCTAAGGTTAAATCAGGGAAGAATATTTTCTTTTCAAATGCAGATCTATGTAGTCTATTCATACTTGACTATCTAAATAAAATATTAAACTCATTGAAACTTAGTTAAATGTAAAATTAAAAGTTAATATAAAAATCTAAAATGTTAAACTTATTCCTCAAAATTTAAATGTTATTTTATACGTGCGTAAATAAATATTTTTATGTGTTAATTTCTGGCAGTGGCTTTTATTTATTGATATTTAAGATATAAATTAAGATATAGATTTTTATCTCTGCGTCTCCGCTGAGCTAGTGACTTGGGCTAATGATCGGAATATTTAAATAAAGTGGAATCTTAACAGCGCGTATCTGCCTACTTTATAAATTTTTCTAGGCTCAAATGCCTAGATGGCGCCCTGGTAATTGCAAATATTGTTTTTGCGGTTAGATTCGATCTTCACTTTCATTTCGATCGTTATAATATAATAGTAATAAAGAAAGATACTGATGCGACCATACTAACTTGGAGAATGAGATAATTATAAAGCTTGCTAACCTAAAGATACAAAACAAACAATCCTTTGTGAGCAGCCTGAAATAAGAAGAAAATAACTAACAATTTTACCTAAGAATATAAATATACTTAATAACCAGCATGAGAATGAACTATGAAAGAACAAAGTATATTCAGAAACTAAATATTTCAAAAATTGTTTTTTTTTTACTGATGCCAGGTTATATTGAGATGGAAACTTGATAAAACTTTTCATGTATATGGCACCTGTGACCAAATTTTAACATATTCTTTTATGAACTAATATTTATATATTTAATTATAATCACTGCTATAATATTGTTTAATTAATTATTTTTAATAATAATTTATTTTATTTTTTTAAAAAAAAGAATTATATATTTACCTATGTAATTATGTTAATTGCCATATTGAAAACATTAAGCATTTCTTTTGAATTTGATTGTCTTTTCTCAATATATTTCTTATTAAAACATCAAACAAGCTTGGAGGGGGGGGTGTGAAAGAAATATTTTACTTCGTAATAATAAAAAACATAGGAGTGAAATTCTAGTTATTAAAAGCCATTATATTAAATTATGTAATATGAAATGTCTTATCAGTGAATTTTATTTGTATTTCTACAGTTTAGTAAATTTATTATTTAAGGGGTGACATGTATATTATTAGTACTACTTGAAATAAATTATAGCTGAGCTTTAGCCTATGTTTTGATTATCCTACTTGCAATTCATCAATGCAATAATATATTAGAAATTAAGTAATTAAATAGTGCAATATTGTGGTTGAGTTTCATGTGTTCTAAGTTATCTTGATACTAATGGAATTACCTCACAATGGATGGAAGTTTGAACCTGAGGTTTCTGCTCATTTTTCAAAGAGGTACAGGAATGGCTCTTGGAGAATTGTATCAACTCAAAACAAATGAAAAATACCCACAGAGATCAGATCTTTTAGATTATATTCACTATGTATGTAATTAAATGGATATACTTTTTAGCAGAGACATATGTATGTGAATGAATGATGATGATCAGAAAATATTACTGTTGATTTAGACAACATTACCATCAATAGGCATAGAGATTGGTAAAGCCCTTCAGTATGTTCATCATTAATCTTTGGATTGGGTTCAAGATAAAAATCCCATTATTGATAGATAATTTACAATTTCTCGTATCAATTCTAATTTACCTATCTCTTATATAACTGGTGAATTTGCATTGATATGAGAAAGTGGGCATAATTTACAAGTTGGTTAAATTATATCTGTGTGAATTGTGAATTATTGTTATGTTAATTTATATATTAATTTGTCTTTAGTTTATAGATTGCTCTTTATAATATCTTAAATGGTTGTTTTTGTTTTGCAGTATATATAAAGTAAATTTCACTTTCTTTAAATTAAATTTGAATATTTAGTTTTAATTCTATATATATGTAATCAGTAAGTCAACATTTAGACAATATCAATATTAATAATAATCAACCATCTCAACCTGTTGTTAAGACAACTTCAGTTTAACACTAAAGATGGAATGCTACCTTTATTTTTAAATTGAGGTTGCCTTGACAACAGGTTGAGATAGTTAATTGTTATTAATATTGGGATTGACTAAGTGTTGACTGATTTTATTGATTATTTATAAACCCATTTAACCTTCAGTATTATTACATTTAATATATATATATATATATACACACACACAATTTTGTCACAGTGAAAAGGCAATTGATTCCTTCTTCAAGCTAATTTCATTGCCATCTGTAAATTGATGCAAGTATTACATACCAATGTAGTTTTAGCTGATCACCACAAAAACTTTTAAGGATGCTAGCATGTGGACTACCAATTACAACATGAAAGGACACAGGGTGTTCTGTGCTTTCATTGATAATCTTCAGTATCCTATTTGCCATTACAAAATCTTGGAAATTCACTGAATTACTACTTACTGTCATAGAAAGTTAAATCATATCAAATATTTTAATAGAATTTGTCCAACTTACAATAAAATTTTATGTTAGTACATTATTTGATTGCATTTTAACACACTTTTATGTTTCATAATTTAATGTTGGGAGATTCCATGATTTAGTTGAAAATCAAGAAATGTTATTATATTTTGTTTCTCAATACTTAGAACTACACTGTTCAGTTACAAATTTATATATAAAATTTGGATGCTAATCAAATATGGTTGCCTGGTAGATTACTATTTTTTCTATTTGCACACACTGTTTAATTGCTGCATTTTGAAATAATGTGGCCATAGATTTTGATTTTATTTAAAAATAGAATTTCCATCTTTAAAATATTTCATCATGTATATATTTCCTAGCATATTATTTAATAAAAATTGATCAAATAAAGAAAAGTAGACTAATAATAAAAATGCATCTGAGTACAGATTCTCTTGACTTTTCTATTTTATATTTAACTTACATGTTTTTGTCTGGCTGTCACTGTAAAATTTTGTAATTCAATTTTCACCCATGTTTGAATTTCTAATCTTGTGGAAATGGCAATATTTTTTTTAGAATTTGCAAATGTTTTTAGCAAGAAATTAATATTAAATTTTATATGGGATGTGATGTGATATGGCTATACCTTTATTGAAATCAGGAATCTCTCAGCCACTATGCCCAGAAAAACCTGTTAGCCATGCTATATTCTCTTTATTCTCCTCACCCTAAGTTTATGCCATATTCTTTTCTATCTATCTCCATCCCATTTCTACAACTTCATATTTGCTCACTCTATGGCCTTTATATTTAGATCCCCTTTATCGTTTTCCAAACTAAGCATGTAGACCAAGAACCCACTTTCTGTATTATCACTTAGTTTATATTTATTCTCCCACAACTTCATTATTTGTACCTTTTCTTCTTGCAAGTCTTTACAGTTAATATGCAGATGCCTAATATTTTTATGCCTTCCTTACATAAGTTGCAGACTAAATTAACCACATTTCTTCATGTGTATATTCTACTGTTGCTAATGATCCTGTTTGAATCTTAAACAGTATATATATATTTAGACTTTTTTTACTCTCCATACTAGTTCTTTATCTCTCCAGCTCTCTATTTTTTATTATTGCATCTATCCCATCCTTTGCCATTATAACATTCAACAATGCTCTTAATACAATCATCCCACCTTTTGTACAAGTATACTGACATAAAGTCAGGACCAGTACTTTTTCAATACTGCCATCTAGTAGTATCAAATTGTATATAACCTTTTTTCATCAATTCTGGAATTGTATAAAACTGCAAAGTAGAAAGTAAAAAATATATATAAATTATTTAAGAAACATTTTTATTGACCTAAATACACGAAAAAATAAAAATTCTTTAGCTATCACAATATTCTTGTTATTATAAAACCATAAATAAAAACATAAGGTGAAGACTATTACATTGTAAATTTTTCTTGAAAAAAATCCTTTAAAAATTGCTAATAAGTGTAACCATGACTATTTCTAAACATGGGCTTTTTATTAATAATTTTTATTGTTTGTTCATTAGTCTAGAGATTATCCATTTAATAAATTTTTCTGTATTGTAATTCTCACTAAACCACTCTCATGCAAGGTAGGGACTGGTTTCTATTCACTCTTAATATCTAGTAGAGGAATGTAATTATAAATATATGACCAAAAACATGTGAAAAGATTATAATCCCCACCATGCATATTTCATGTGTACCAGCACTCATCAGTTGGCCCACATCACAATCTCTTACACATATCCTTATCATAATATATATATATATATATATATATATATAGATAGATAGATAGATAGATAGATAGATAGATAGATAGATAGATAGATAGATAGATAGATAGATAGATAGATAGATAGATAGATAGATAGATAGATAGATAGATAGATAGATAGATAGATAGATAGATAGATAGATAGATAGATAGATAGATAGATAGATAGATAGATAGATAGATAGATAGATAGATAGATAGATAGATAGATAGATAGATAGATAGATAGATAGATAGATAGATAGATAGATAGATAGATAGATAGATAGATAGATAGATAGATAGATAGATAGATAGATAGATAGATAGATAGATAGATAGATAGATAGATAGATAGATAGATAGATAGATAGATAGATAGATAGATAGATAGATAGATAGATAGATAGATAGATAGATAGATAGATAGATAGATAGATAGATAGATAGATAGATAGATAGATAGATAGATAGATAGATAGATAGATAGATAGATAGATAGATAGATAGATAGATAGATAGATAGATAGATAGATAGATAGATAGATAGATAGATAGATAGATAGATAGATAGATAGATAGATAGATAGATAGATAGATAGATAGATAGATAGATAGATAGATAGATAGATAGATAGATAGATAGATAGATAGATAGATAGATAGATAGATAGATAGATAGATAGATAGATAGATAGATAGATAGATAGATAGATAGATAGATAGATAGATAGATAGATAGATAGATAGATAGATAGATAGATAGATAGATAGATAGATAGATAGATAGATAGATAGATAGATAGATAGATAGATAGATAGATAGATAGATAGATAGATAGATAGATAGATAGATAGATAGATAGATAGATAGATAGATAGATAGATAGATAGATAGATAGATAGATAGATAGATAGAATAGATAGATAGATAGATAGATAGATAGATAGATAGATAGATAGATAGATAGATAGATAGATAGATAGATAGATAGATAGATAGATAGATAGATAGATAGATAGATAGATAGATAGATAGATAGATAGATAGATAGATAGATAGATAGATAGATAGATAGATAGATAGATAGATAGATAGATAGATAGATAGATAGATAGATAGATAGATAGATAGATAGATAGATAGATAGATAGATAGATAGATAGATAGATAGATAGATAGATAGATAGATAGATAGATAGATAGATAGATAGATAGATAGATAGATAGATAGATAGATAGATAGATAGATAGATAGATAGATAGATAGATAGATAGATAGATAGATAGATAGATAGATAGATAGATAGATAGATAGATAGATAGATAGATAGATAGATAGATAGATAGATAGATAGATAGATAGATAGATAGATAGATAGATAGATAGATAGATAGATAGATAGATAGATAGATAGATAGATAGATAGATAGATAGATAGATAGATAGATAGATAGATAGATAGATAGATAGATAGATAGATAGATAGATAGATAGATAATCTATTACTAATACAAATTATTATTATACTTCCATTAAGTGATTTGTGTCAAAGTTGTGAGGCAATAAATTTGACACTTGACAATTAAACTGTAGCAATTGGCTATTTATATTTACTGAACAATGACAGAGATGTGTGCAAGATATAGTGATCTGGGCCAGCTGGGGAGTGCTATGCATCTTGAAATTATATATCTTTTTTCTATGCCTTTGGTCATATGTTTGTGATTACATCTCCCCACAATTTATTGAGAGTGGATAAAAACAGTCTACCTTGCATTATAGTGGTGTAGTAAAAATTTACACTACAGAAATATTATTTATTATGAGCTTTTTATATTTTAATTTTTGACTGCATAACATCAAGAACACTGGGAAAGGAAGAAAACTTATTTTTTACTTTTGAGTACATTTCATTTTTTAATTTTTATAGTCCATTTTTATATATATAAGCATTTAAAAAAACATTATACTTTTTATTGTAAGATAATTTTTTGTGTTGTTTTTAAAAAGTATGCTGGGAATGTATGTTTGAGTAAATATGTTAAAGCATCTTTTCTGTTCACCTTACTTTATTTAGAATACTTTCTGCAACTTAAATATGTCACCTAGTTAAAACATTAATTAAAATATGGTTAATTATAAGTTGTATGTTAAGTTCTAACCTAAAGGAAGTTATTAAACTAAAAGGCAGAACTCTCTTACATGCACTTTTAGAATGCTTATATGACAGACAACCAGATGTAATGATGACTGTGTAATGAAATCACAAGTCACAGCACAAGATAGATTTTGCAAGAAAAAGATAGATTCACCTTTCTTTTTACTTAAATTTATATACATATATAAGCCAATCTAAAGTATTTTGACTTTAGAGCGTAAAGCTTTAAACATCTTCACATTTAACTTAGTGCTTATTATTTATAAACAATGTGAAATCTTGCAATTTACTATGAAATAATTGTTCAGATGTTATGAATTAAACAGTAATGTATGTAAATATTGTTTTTTTTTTAATAAGCACAAGCAATTAGTAATTAAAGTGAAAGGCAGAAACCTCTCACATGTGCTTTGAGAATGCTTATATGACAGCCAATCAGATGTAATGATGACTGTGTAGGCAACTCACAAATTGCAACACAAAACAAAGATTTTATAAGAAAAAGATGGTTCCACCTTTCTCTTTATGTAAACTTATATATATAAGCCAGTTAAATAAAGAGAAATGTGGGACCATCTTTTTTTGTATAATCTGTCTTGTGTTGCAACTTGCGAGTTCCCTACACAGTCATCATTACATCAGATTAGCTGTCATATCAGCATTCTAAAAGCACATGTGAGAGTTTTCTGCATTTCACTTTAATTATTAATTATTTGCACTTAATAAAAAACCAATATTTACATACATTACTGTTCAATTCATAACATCTGAAAAATTACTTCATAGTAAATTGTAAGATTTCACATTGTAAGCACTGAATTAAATGTAAAGATGTTTAAAGCTTTATGCTCTCAAGTCAAAATACTTTAAAGTAGCTTATATATTGTAACGGGATGGAGGGTATCAAAAGATGGTGGAAAGTTGAGGTGATGGGATATCATCATCAACTCCAAGTCAATAACATATCAATAATTTACAAAAGTGTCTATAAGTAATACATAATTATAAGAGAGCATGAGATTAGAGAATCTCTGAGATCATTGAGAGAGCAGCCAGCCAACTCAGAAGAGCAACTACAAGCATAATTATAAATTCAACCAGCATTATAAAGTAAAAGTAAGTATAAATACTTGAGAGAAATAAACATTCCATGATCATCATTGATGGGCATAAACAAATCAGTACAATATATCAGAATAATATCAACAGACCATCTTGTGGCTGGATTGAAAATGGGTCTTCTTTAGACCAGGTTAACTATTGAGCCTTTGCCAGCTTGGGCAATTATTCAAACATAACTTGGATGCACCAGCTTAGTGCCCATCCATTAAAATACACAACTAGAAAATCTAAACAATAATGCTGGGACATTAAAACATGCTGATCATCATCAATGCTCAGGCCACTTGTACTGGCCAACTATAAACCTAAATTTTTAATAAGACTAAAGTAAAATATAAAAAATAATAGTGCATGGGCTTTAAAGAGTATCCTCTTTTGCGCCAACCAGGATAATGATTGATCATCACTGGATGCCCAAAGCACAGAACACATCCTCATTTGTCCGTGTCCGAAATCTAGCTCAGGAACACAAGCTCTATTACTGTATGTGAACAAAAGATGATGGAATACAATTTCAACAATTAAATAAGTTTATTAATAACAATAAAAAAAATGATTAAGGTCTTATAAGGGTTCTGACTTTGAAAAGTATACAATAATAAAGTCATCACACTAATTTACATGATTACTACAAAATTCAAATTATCACACTAACAGTATTTCTTAATTAGTTTCTATAAACGCATATATATATATCCGTACACAGACGTGCGTTTTATAGTATATGATGAAAACATTTCAATTAACATAAAATAATTATAAAAAAAAAAAGATAAAATATTACATATGTGTTATACTTATCAAGCATTAGTATTTGCAATATAATTGACAGATATACGCACACGTATGTGCGTGAATTTTCTGATTTTGATTATAATACAGAATTTCAAATGATCACATTGAGATTTAAATAATTACTATTCAACATTTAAATTGTTACATTAATTTAGAAAACGTATAATAATATATATATATTCAAATTATTACTATGGTTTACATATATATATATATGCGCACAGACGCGCGAAAAATAAAAATAAATTGACATTTAATAAAAAAAAAAAATATTAAAATTTTACATATATGAGTGTGCGTGTATATACATACGCACATTGACTTTTAACTATTTCAACTTTTTACAATAGTATTATAATTTTCTAATACATAAATTTCCTACCTCTACGTGTGTATAAACAAAATATAGATACAATTTAAAATTAGTTTTCAATCTATAAGTTCTCAAAACTATAGTCAATTTTTTTGATAGGTATTTGTTGATTAATTATCAACATTTTTGGACCAAATTAAAAGATTTGCTTTTTCGATTTTAATTCAAACAAAATTATGATTGCATTTAAATTATATATTCTTTTTTTTTTTTTAATGAATATGAAAATTATTTCTTAGCAAAATATATATAGCAAATCGTCTTTCTTTTAAACATTTGACTGGAGCAACTTTTACTTTAAGTTACGAAGTTAAAATGTCTTTTATAATAATATTAAAAAAAAATACAACTCACTGTATACACATGCGATGTATTTATCTGTGGTTTCCTGCTTGCATAGATGAATAGTAGCCTCAGTACACCAATTTCTTCAAGCTTTCTCTTGGTAAGCTTGGTTTCTAGTCCATCAGAAAAAAAAAAAAATTCCGGGTTTGTTGTCATCATCAGGGAAAATTATTCAAGTAATTAGTTGGCATACCATGTGCTTACTTTTGTAGTCCAAGCAATTGTCAAGCTATCTTCTAGAACATATTTAAGTTAGTTGATCCATTTGAAGTGACCTTGGCTTCATGAATAAAAACTCTGCAGTAAACTATAAGGCAGATAGCTACTGGACTGTACTCCCTTAGATCTTCATAGGAGCTTTATATAACTCTGCAGCTATTTTGTCCTCATTTTTTTTTTAGGCTATTGATTCAGAAGTGACCCAGCTTCAAAACTAAAACTCCTGTGAAGGAAAATAGTAGCAGCTCCTGCCTTTAGCAACATTAGTTCATGGTAGCTTTTCTGCAAACTCTCTGGTCAGTTAAAACCAACTGCTGCAAACTTCATCAAGTTGCAACCAACTTTTCAGCTGGCCCTTCTTACAAAAAACTATTAATCAGACTGTTCTCTTTAAAATCACTCTCCAGACTGGAGATAATTTGTTATCAGCCCTTTTTATAAAATCATCTGAGGTGTTAACAATTCTTTGATTAAAAACAGAGTTTTTATTTTTAGCTCTCTAATCCCTTTAAAAACATATACATGTTTTTACTTAGGGGATTTCTAATAGATAAAAATTTTGTTTAATTAATAAATTTTCAAAAATACAATAGGGTGTTTTTAAATTTCAAAATCAGAGTAATAATTAATAATAATGCAATATTTATATTTATTCAGACCTTTTTAAAATATTAATTTCATAATAAAATTTTACTTTAAATCCAGAGTTATTTAACCCTTTATTTATTATTTTACTTTAGGAAATATATAAAAAAAAATCTACAAAACTTTATTCTGTGTTTATTTCTACTTTTCCTTTATTTTAGGTATATGTATATGCACAAACACTATATTAGTGTGTGTGATGTAACCCAACTGGTTACAATATATATAAATTTAAGTAAAGAGAAAGGTGGAAACGTCTTTTTCTTGCAAAATCTCTGCCTTGTGTTGCGACTTGTGAGTTCCCTACACAGTCATCATTACATTGATTGGCTGTCATATAAGCATTCTAAAAGTGCATGTGAGAGGTTTCTGCCTTTCACTTTAATTACTAATTGCTTGTGCTTAATAAAAAAACTAAAGGAAATTATTAACTAGGAAATAAGATACTGCAATCATGCATTAATACTTTATTGTCATTGGTATTTTTTTTTTATTGTTTGTAACCTTTTAACACAGTTTATTTTAATATTCCATTTAAACTTCTTTACATTAATAAACTTTACAACATTACTAAGTACGAAGAATTAAAATAATATAATACGTGAGTAAATTAATTATTCCCAACTATAGATGATTAGTAAATAAATTTTAAACAACATACATATTGTAACATAATTAAATGTCCATCAAAAGATATTACCATATCTGAGTTGAAAGGTAGTCCACCATTGTAACATAATTAAAAGGAGTCCAAATATTATAGATTTCTCAAAATCCAAATATCAATAATTATAAGCAAATTATACTTTTATATTATCACATCTTAATTAAATTTATTATTAATTATCCAAATCAATATAGTTCCAGATTATATTAATTAAATAAGTATTTAATAAAATTATGAGACTGTGAAGTAAAGTTACAAAGTAATAAGCAGATTTACACTGAGTTAATATCTTCCAAGATACTGTCTCAATGGCATAAGAATACTACCACTACCTTATCATCTTACCACTACATCTATAGCATTCTTATGACTTTTAAATGAAATGAATTATCTTTAATAATACTAAAATAATTCCTAACTTTTAACTTAAAATATAATTAAATAATCTCAGGTTCTTCTAAGTTGTTTTAAAATAATAATAAATTATGTAAATAAGTATGATGTGGGATTTTATATCAAACTTAAATACACCTAACTTATTTTAATAATAATAATAAATAATACTAATCTTAGAGTGTAATTTAATCTCATCTATTTCTATTATATAATCAATCATTAAATGAATAAACAATTATATGTATATCTTTTATTTCATATGGTATCTTCATTTTAAAATAGATCAAAATCTTATACTTAATAATCTGTGACAATAGACAATATTGTATTCTTATAATGTGCATTATAATCATCTTATGACCATTGTAATATTTATGTTCATGTCAATCAATTCTTATAAAATAATGTTAAGCAAATATGGTATTCAATTCTAAGTAATAATAACAAATTCATTTTGTGCAAATATTATGTTTATTTCAAATTACCTGATGTCAAAATGCTGTGGTGAAAAATAATGAAACTCGACACACTTTTAAAACAAATTAACAAATTTATTTACAATAACTTCAAATAAGAATTTATTTACACTATTTACAGTTTTAGAATTTAGGAAAATAAATAAAAAATAAAATAGGAAAATACAAATATAAGAGGCTTACACTATTATTAACTCATGTACTTAATAAGCAATTTTACATTCCTTCAAATGCTATACCAATAATATTATAGTATGTTTTCAAAACTTAGATTTTTCTTAAAATAAATAGTAGTGTACTTTAATTACTACAAATAACAATATATGTCAAGACTATTTATGTAGCATGTGTAAACAATGAAACTCTACTAATTAAATAGCTACATTAATTAAGTATTACCATTTATAATGTATTATCATGTATTCACTTTACTATTAGCATTGCTTAATGCTTTATATAAATTAATGTATCTTTATAGTGTATAACAAATAATTGACTGTAATTATACTTTACTTAATGTAATTCCTGTTATATGTTTTATCAAATATGCATTATATATCTCTATTGTTCAAATATTATTATTTAAATCATTTATCAATTCTAAATTCATAAAGCATTACCTTAGATAAATTCTATGATTCTTTTCTGTGTAAAAATCATTACTTTACTTAATGTGTTCTTTTAATCCTTTCTGATAATTTTTATCTATAAACATCCTCTATATTTATCTAAAATTTCCGGAAAACAAACATCAACCTTAAATAAAATATTCATCATCCAAATTACCTATACTACATCGTTTATACTTAATAAACTTCAATCCAAATATAAGCTTCTACCCATAACGTAACTTAACTTATTTAATAAAACAAAATACAAAAAAAATAGAGTCTTTTCAAATCTATTCTTATCTTGCAAATAATAAAATAATTACCTAAATAAAGAATAAATATAATTTTAATACTATAACATAATAAAATATCAAAATTTATTTATGAAAGAATCATATAATTATTTCTAAGCTTCTTACGTAATGTTGTATCAGGTTTATATTATAAATTAAAATTATGCATATTTTAATAAAGTTCGTTGCCAATATAATGTATGTGTTTTCATAAAATATCTATCCATTCATTCTACAACAACATAATATTCAGTTGATCTAAAGAAAAACATATTAAATTCATTAAAAATCATTATACAATATTTTTACCATAATAATAATAATGTCCAATCTGCTACCCAGCATTCTTCGGAATTTGCAGCTTCATAAAATAAAAATCATTCACATTTATACTCATAAACATTCATTAGAATATTCCGTGTTATATTAATTATAAAATAAATTTATGTAATTAATTATTATATTATTTTTAAGTTATTATTTAATAAATGTACCTAACCTACTTTTAATAGTTTAATAATATTTTAAATTTTATGTTAAATAAATAAAATAAAAGTTCATATTACGTATTTCCAGCGACGTCTTTTGTTCTACCATAAAAGTTCTAACAAATATCCTACGTATAAAGTCAATAGAACACTATTTCCTGTTCCGTTGTATCACGTGTTTCTTGAAAGTTTATAATAAAAATGATAACGTTCTTTTTTTAAAATAAAACTAAGTTCCCACAAGAAAAACAAAATAAAATTAAAAAATAGTTTATAAAGTCTCTTTCTGGATCCAGTTCTTCATAAATACTATTGTTTAAAAGTTATTATTTCTAAATTAATTTATAGTTGTATAAATTATTTTCATTGAATTACTTTCATCAACTTGGCTTGGCCTATTTGGTTTGGCCTGACGTCCATGTATTACTTGTGCATTTTTCAATAACATATATCTAGGTAAGAATTAATTTCTCCATCTATAACGACCAGCGTTTTAGACTACTTCAATAATAATAATTTTATTATATTACGATTTTAAATAATCATATTTATAATCTATTTGCCTTTTCAAATCGTCAATATTTAGTCTTTTAAGCACAAAGACTTAACAAGGCAAGTATTTATTAAAATTACTACTTCTTATATCTTTACTTAAGATATACATTTTAATCTTTTAAAATCTACAAAAATACTTTCTTTCTATAGAAGTATTCATATTTCTTTTAAATATCTATTTACAATAGACAATAGTAATTTAAACTTTTAAAACTATTTATAGTCCAAAATACTACTTTTCTCCATCTCGTAGTTTTATGTACTAATCCAGCGTCTATTATTTCTCTAGCATAAAGTTTCTGATATATTTCTCCGATACGTGATGTTTCCATGATTATTCGTACGTAAATTGAGCTTCGATATTGAGAAGACCAATAGGGAATTATTAAGTTTCTACTGCATACTTATCATTTAAAAATTATAAAATTATATACAATAACACTCTTATGATTTTTAAAACTGATTTTAAGAGCGTTTATAAATTTACTTGGCTATTTTCTCAATAGCACGATTAACTTAGAAATTTAATTACAGAGAGAGAGCCCCCTTCAACAATTGAATCCAGCTTTTATACTAGAAGAGTCTCCTCATCTGATTGGTACGTTTAAACAATCAAACTTTGCTGGCTTATTTACATATTTATCAACTCACTATTAAAATAAAATAATGACTTATTTAATATTTAATATTATTACATTTTTTTTACAATAATCTTTATCGTTTATTTAAACCTATTAAACATTCTTTTGAAATATTCTTTCTCACTTGGTTTAAATTTTAACCCTTATAAGATCATTTAAAATAAATCAAATCTTTTAAATACGTTATATTTCTAAAGTAATATTTTTAAAAATCAGATTTAATATTTTACATTAATATCTTTATTTTTATCTCGTGATAACTCACGTATTATTTATAAATTTCACAACATAATTTTAAAATAGTTTTGCAACTTTATGAGAAAGCTTCCAAGCATGTGTGTGTGTATCTCTAATTAACATCTGTTTTTACAATACAAGAAACGCTTCCCATAATCTAAAAATAACTTAACAATTGCTTTTTTAAAATAAATATTTATTTTTAAAAATAAATAAGATATTATATCAGATTTTAAAATAATTATTTGATATGATTAAAATCAAATATTAATCTCAATTTAAGTACTTATAATTTAAAATATTTTTATTCACTTTTAACATATATTTTAAACTAAATAAATATCTTTGTCTAATTTTAACTTGTCTTTTAATCACTTTAGCTTCAAACATTTGTTATTAAATTTATTAATGCAGTATTACATCATAATCATCATCATTTTAAATATCTTCTCAATATCAACACAATTCACATATCAAACACTCATAGATTGCTTTAATTAAACTTATGGTAACATTATCACAAGCAAAGTCAACATCACATTTTTAAAACACTTCTTAAATTTAAAATTTTCTACTAGATTAGCACAAAACTTAAATGGTGACCCATACAAAAGGGCACATATTCCCCTCCTTCGGATAAAATTTTAAATTTATCATCCATCTTTATCATTTTTACTCCACATTGATCAATTTTATCTTTCTTATCATCTAAACATTATAATAAATCATTCTATCACAAAGTTTTATAAAGCATTGAAATATCATTTTAAATCTCACTAAGAAAACACTTTTAAATAAACTACAATGACTTTCTTTTACTTTATGGATTAAGTTTCACTTCTCCTTCCTTATCTTTTAATTAGGTTACCTTCATTTCTCTAATATTTCTACAAATATCAAGTATTTAAATTCTTTTAAATACACCTTTACATAAGCTACTAAAAATACACATTATTATAGTTAATACTATATTTTAAACTACTCTATGTATTTTTATTTATAACTTATTGCTAATTTCATTAGCAATCTTATAGATTATCATTTAACAAATCTACATATTTCTCTTTTAAAGAGATTAACCTGATCCCTTAAGATTAATCAATTTTATGATCACTACCATATTATACATTAATCCTTCATAAGATCCACTTATAAGTACTTTAAACATATGAGTTTTATACTCCCTAACCTTATTATTTAGCTTTTTGCTTTAAAATATCTATTGTAATAGCTAATTCCACTTTTATTTAGTCATTCTGACAAAACTTATTTCTTTTAAACTGTTATTTACATATCTTGTAAATTTCTTCAACTAAAGCTTTATTCACTATGCTAATTTATTATATAATAAATTATTTCTTTATGTCAAGCATTATATTTAAACATGACATTAAAATATTTATTCATATTACTTTGAAATTATAACTCACATCTCAGATGGAAATGGAATTAAGCTCCTTGCATTATAAGTTCCCTTTTCCCCATCTGGTGTGGTTAACATAAACGCATTCTCTCCTACTTTGCAAGATATTCTATATGGACCTTCATATAGACTAAGAAATTTTTTAAATTGATTTCTTTGTAGGTTGCTAACATGGAAATATCTTATGTTTGTTTTACAAAGCCCAAAAAAAAATATATACTAATATAATATAATGCCATAATACATTATCAAATACACATCTTCTTTAAGAATTACCTGTCTTAATTATTATATATCTTCTTCTTTAAATCTAAACTTTAATTCTCTCTCTCCTCTCTAATTTAATTTTTTACTAGTTTTATCAGCTGGTCTCTTGAGAATTGTGGTCACACCACTTGTAGAAGGCTGATTATGTAAATCATCACTTCTATCCCTATTTGTATTATACTGTACAGTTTTCTTAAAATATGGAGACATTCTATCTCTACCTTTATAACTAAAACTTCTCTTAAAGCCTCCAGGAGATTTTACTCCAGTATTGACACTAAGACTTGCTAATGGGTAATTATTTTTATCCCTATTTACTCTAAACTTATTATCAATAGATAACTCTGCTACTTCCAGAGCATCCAATATTTCGGAGACCTCTTCAATTGTCCCACGGTCAGCAGCTATTAACAACTGTTCCACATGCTTTGGTAAGTTGTGTCTAACTATTCTGACAATTTGTCCCTCCGACAATGGACAAGCAGTCAAAGTCTTCAAACGAACGGCTTGACTTCTGAAAAAAACTGGTGTAGCTGCCTTTGCTAACTTGGTACTTATCCTGGGTAATTTGATACCGAATGCAATCCTGTTTGTCGGAGTTCCAAAAGCTCCCGACAATAAAACATTTGAAATCACCATACGTCATGGGTTTCTCAAACAGAGATTGCCACCAATCTTTAGCTACTCCGTATAGATGATTGCTACACACGGCCACTTTCTCCTTTTCAGACAAAGAACATATCGAAAACAATTCATCCAGATTGTTTAGAAACTCTGAGGGATTTTCCATGTATTCCCCTTTAAATGGTTTAACTTTCATAAACCTTAAGGCCATAGAATTATTTGAACTACCCTCATGACTAATTACTTCTCTAGTTGGTCTATTGTCAATTTCCTTCACAAGAGTATTGTCTGACTGATTATTATTATTATTACTTGGCTTAATTAATTCTATATTATTTATTTGTGAAGAATCAACATAGTCAACATATGCTTTACTACTTATTTTTCCTGTAAACATTTCTGCCTTGGCATTACTTATACTTTTCATTTCCATTTGATCATATACTTGCTGAAATTTCCCTTCTAAGTCCATCTGTTCAAGCACTTGCTTCACATATCCTTTTTGCTCTTTTCTGAACTCATCTAGATTCTTGTCTAAAATTTCTTTATACTTGTCATTACTTTGTTCTATCATTCCTGCGTGATCCTTTATATCTTTCTGAATACGCTTTATATTCTCTCCAACTTTCGATCGGTATTTATTTTCATCGACTTTCTTGACATCTAAACTCTTAAATTTCTCTACTAATTCCTGCTCTATTTCCTTTTTTATGTCCCCTTTGGTCTGAATTATGGCACTCTTAACATCTTTAATATCTTCATTAAGATTACTAACTTGGTTCTTAACATCACCAATTTCAATATTAACTTTTAATTTATAATCCTCAATTTTTAAGGTTAAATTATTATTATTGATTTTACATTGATCAATAGATTCAGCTATTTGATCTCTTAGACCTTTGATTGTGTTTTCTGAAAACTCATGAAATTCTCTCTCTAGCCTTTCTTGATTTCTATCATCAGCTTTTAGTATTTCTAATTTTAAAGACTCAATTACTTCTTCATTCTTATCAAATCTTATGTCTATACTATCCATTCTATCTTCCATTTTCTTATTCATATCTTTTATTTCTTCTTTCAAAGAATCTAATTTAAGACTATTTTTATTATTCTCTTCTTCCATTTTTTCTTTCAAAGAATCTAATTTAAGACTATTTTTATTATTCTCTTCTTCCATTTTTTCTTTCAAAGAATCTAATTTAAGACTATTTTTATTATTCTCTTCTTCCATTTTTTCTTTCAAAGAATCTAATTTAATATTATTCTTCTCTTCTCATTTCTTTCATATCTTCTTTCATTGAACTCATACTCTGCATCATTATTTTAAAATATTTCTCAAAACCAGAATACTCTACATCTTTTTCAGGTTTCACTACTTCTTTTCCTTCAGTTTTAAAAATTATCTCTTCCTCCTCCTCTATTTCACTATTCATATTTTGAGTATTTTCTAATACTATTTCTGAATTTGCTGATTTTTCTATTGCTCTGCTCTCCCCACAACTATTATCTTCTACAACAAAATTTGACATTTCAACTTCTAACTCTTTATCCCAATTATTCATTTTTTTATACTTTTTTAAAATTTAATTCTAATAATATGCAGTACTTATTATTTATGTTTTAGAATACAATTCCCCATCAACCTTCCCATCTCCACTCAACTCACTTTTACAACTAATCATACAATAGTATCCTCAAAAACCCTACACTATTTATTACTAAATAACTATATAAATGTCAAATAACTAAATTGTGTCATATCATTTATTTTACACCTATGACCCACAGATAATTTGCACATAATATATCATATGAAATATACATTTAAAATATTTTAAGAATTGATATGGTCATATTATAAAATAACTATTTGCCACATTTCATGGTTTGCATACTTATTTATTTATTAACTCAAAATCAACATAGTATTTAATTTCAAAGAATAATCATATTATAGATACCACATGAGAATATAATACTTTACTAATAAAATTTTTATTTTAATTTTATAATCAATATCTAATCAATTATAAATATTATTATAAAATACTAATTATACTTATCACTTTATTCTCCTAACATATACTAATCCTAAAATTATATATCTCCTAATCCCTAATTAAATATTTAGCCTAAAACGTTGTGGCCAAAAACTTTCTTGACCACCTATCGGGCTGATAAAATTGTAACTTTAACATATCAAACCGATAACGTTTGAACATCTAAATCCTACTTAAACGTATCATGCCAATAACGTTGAGCGCCAAAATCTTCCTACCCTTTGTACCCTTACTTCTTGATATATAAAATAGTTTAAAATACAACTAGCTCAGTTACATTATTATGCTTAATTAAAATTTGCATATCTATTTTTAATATACTTTTATATTATCACATCTTAATTAAATTTATTATCAATTATCCAAATCAATATAGTTCCAGATTATATTAATTAAATAAGTATTTAATAAAATTATGAGACTGTGAAGTAAAGTTACAAAGTAATAAGCAGATTTACACTGAGTTAATATCTTCCAAGATACTGTCTCAATGGCATAAGAATACTACCACTACCTTATCATCTTACCACTACATTTATAGCATTCTTATGACTTTTAAATGAAATAAATTATCTTTAATAATACTAAAATAATTCCTAACTTTTAACTTAAAATATAATTAAATAATCTCAGGTTCTTCTAAGTTGTTTTAAAATAATAATAACTTATGTAAATAAGTATGATGTGGGATTTTATATCAAACTTAAATACACCTAACTTATTTTAATAATAATAATAAATAATACTAATCTTAGAGTGTAATTTAATCTCATCTATTTCTATTATATAATCAATCATTAAATGAATAAACAATCATATGTATATCTTTTATTTCATATGGTATCTTCATTTTAAAATAGATCAAAATCTTATACTTAATAATCTGTGACAATAAACAATATTGTATTCTTATAATGTGCATTATAATCATCTTATGACCATTGTAATATTTATGTTCATGTCAATCAATTCTTATAAAATAATGTTAAGCAAATATGGTATTCAATTCTAAGTAATAATAACAAATTCATTTTGTGCAAATATTATGTTTATTTCAAATTATCTGATGTCAAAATGCTGTGGTGAAAAATAATGAAACTCGACACACTTTTAAAACAAATTAACAAATTTATTTACAATAACTTCAAATAAGAATTTATTTACACTATTTACAGTTTTAGAATTTAGGAAAATAAATAAAAAATAAAATAGGAAAATACAAATATAAGAGGCTTACACTGTTATTAACTCATGTACTTAATAAGCAATTTTACATTCCTTCAAATGCTATACCAATAATATTATAGTATGTTTTCAAAACTTAGATTTTTCTTAAAATAAATAGTAGTGTACTTTAATTACTACAAATAACAATATATGTCAAGACTATTTATGTAGCATGTGTAAACAATGAAACTCTACTAATTAAATAGCTACATTAATTAAGTATTACCATTTATAATGTATTATCATGTATTCACTTTATTATTAGCATTGCTTAATGCTTTATATAAATTAATGTATCTTTATAGTGTATAACAAATAATTGACTGTAATTATACTTTACTTAATGTAATTCCTGTTATATGTTTTATCAAATATGCATTATATATCTCTATTGTTCAAATATTATTATTTAAATCATTTATCAATTCTAAATTCATAAAGCATTACCTTAGATAAATTCTATGATTCTTTTCTGTGTAAAAATCATTACTTTACTTAATGTGTTATTTTAATCCTTTCTAATAAATTTCTATCTATAAAACATATTCTAAATTTATCTAAAATTTCCGGAAAACAAACATCAGCTTTAAATAAAATATTCATCATCCAAATTACCTATACTACATCGTTTATACTTAATAAACTTCAATCCAAATATAAGCTTCTACCCATAACGTAACTTAACTTATTTAATAAAACAAAATACAAAAAAAAATAGAGTCTTTTCAAATCTATTCTTATCTTGCAAATAATAAAATAATTACCTAAATAAAGAATAAATATAATTCTAATACTATAACATAATAAAATATCAAAATTTATTTATGAAAGAATCATATAATTATTTCTAAGCTTCTTACGTAATGTTGTATCAGGTTTATATTATAAATTAAAATTATGCATATTTTAATAAAGTTCGTTGCCAATATAATGTATGTGTTTTCATAAAATATCTATCCATTCATTCTACAACAACATAATATTCAGTTGATCTAAAGAAAAACATATTAAATTCATTAAAAATCATTATACAATATTTTTACCATAATAATAATAATGTCCAATCTGCTACCCAGCATTCTTCGGAATTTGCAGCTTCATAAAATAAAAATCATTCACATTTATACTCATAAACATTCATTAGAATATTCCATGTTATATTAATTATAAAATAAATTTATGTAATTAATTATTATATTATTTTTAAGTTATTATTTAATAAATGTACCTAACCTACTTTTAATAGTTTAATAATATTTTAAATTTTATGTTAAATAAATAAAATAAAAGTTCATATTACGTATTTCCAGCGACGTCTTTTGTTCTACCATAAAAGTTCTAACAAATATCCTACGTATAAAGTCAATAGAACACTATTTCCTGTTCCGTTGTATCACGTGTTTCTTGAAAGTTTATAATAAAAATGATAACGTTCTTTTTTTAAAAATAAAACTAAGTTCCCACAAGAAAAACAAAATAAAATTAAAAAATAGTTTATAAGTTCTTTCTGGATCCAGTTCTTCATAAAATATTGTTCAAAAGTTATTATTTCTAAATTAATTTATAGTTTATAAATTATTTTCATTGAATTACTTCCATTAACTTAACTTGGCTTAATTTGGTTTGGCCTGGACGTCCATGTATTACTTGTGCATTTTTCAATAACATATATCTAGGTAAGAATTAATTTCTCCATCTATAACGACCAGCGTTTTAGACTACTTCAATAATAATAATTTTATTATATTACGATTTTAAATAATCATATTTATAATCTATTTGCCTTTTCAAATCGTCAATATTTAGTCTTTTAAGCACAAAGACTTAACAAGGCAAGTATTTATTAAAATTACTACTTCTTATATCTTTACTTAAGATATACATTTTAATCTTTTAAAATCTACAAAAATACTTTCTTTCTATAGAAGTATTCATATTTCTTTTAAATATCTATTTACAATAGACAATAGTAATTTAAACTTTTAAAACTATTTATAGTCCAAAATACTACTTTTCTCCATCTCGTAGTTTTATGTACTAATCCAGCGTCTATTATTTCTCTAGCATAAAGTTTCTGATATATTTCTCCGATACGTGATGTTTCCATGATTATTCGTACGTAAATTGAGTTTCGATATTGAGAAGACCAATAGGGAATTATTAAGTTTCTACTGCATACTTATCATTTAAAAATTATAAAATTATATACAATAACACTCTTATGATTTTTAAAACTGATTTTAAGAGCGTTTATAAATTTACTTGGCTATTTTCTCAATAGCACGATTAACTTAGAAATTTAATTACAGAGAGAGAGAGCCCCCTTCAACAATTGAATCCAGCTTTTATACTAGAAGAGTCTCCTCATCTGATTGGTACGTTTAAACAATCAAACTTTGCTGGCTTATTTACATATTTATCAACTCACTATTAAAATAAAATAATGACTTATTTAATATTTAATATTATTACATTTTTTTTTACAATAATCTTTATCGTTTATTTAAACCTATTAAACATTCTTTTGAAATATTCTTTCTCACTTGGTTTAAATTTTAACCCTTATAAGATCATTTAAAATAAATCAAATCTTTTAAATACGTTATATTTCTAAAGTAATATTTTTAAAAATCAGATTTAATATTTTACATTAATATCTTTATTTTTATCTCGTGATAACTCACGTATTATTTATAAATTTCACAACATAATTTTAAAATAGTTTTGCAACTTTATGAGAAAGCTTCCAAGCATGTGTGTGTGTATCTCTAATTAACATCTGTTTTTACAATACAAGAAACGCTTCCCATAATCTAAAAATAACTTAACAATTGCTTTTTTAAAATAAATATTTATTTTTAAAAATAAATAAGATATTATATCAGATTTTAAAATAATTATTTGATATGATTAAAATCAAATATTAATCTCAATTTAAGTACTTATAATTTAAAATATTTTTATTCACTTTTAACATATATTTTAAACTAAATAAATATCTTTGTCTAATTTTAACTTGTCTTTTAATCACTTTAGCTTCAAACATTTGTTATTAAATTTATTAATGCAGTATTACATCATAATCATCATCATTTTAAATATCTTCTCAATATCAACACAATTCACATATCAAACACTCATAGATTGCTTTAATTAAACTTATGGTAACATTATCACAAGCAAAGTCAACATCACATTTTTAAAA
>JAQFVV010001304.1:0-83568 GCA_028023455.1 Epiperipatus broadwayi | reverse complement strand
ACCTCAATGGATTATCGATAAACTTAACTTTACAGAAATAAACCACCGCAAACGTTTCGCTTTGAAAATTAAATTTTTAGCTAATAAACAAAATATAAATATTGATTTACTACAAACTTCATTTGTCAATAGAACTGGCTTCACTCCCCCTGACAGAGTAGCAAGAGTCCTTTCCCTTGACCTAGATTTGTAGGAGGCCAATGGAGACAACCTAGATTAGAACTAATCGCTGACGTCAAGCAAATTTGATTAATGATCCACATAGAGATAGTATCATAACAAATATAGTTAAATCTATCTCACAAAAACAGCTACATATAAAAGATCATAGCTGGAGTAACGACATTAAAATTACTGAAACAGTTCATTGATATTAATAATTTAATTTGCCTTAAAGAAGATAAGGGTAATAGATTCGTGCTCTTAAACTCGCATGACTATAAGCATAAAATAAAAGAACAAATCAATAATCTACAACTCACCCCTGTCACACAATTCAACAATAAGCTTAACCGAGATAAATTTATTGCATCCATTCTCCGTCCTTATAAAAATAAAGGCATTTCTACTGCTGAATACTACCGAGTCTATCCTTCCTCCACCAAAGCTCCTAGAGTGTTTGCCAACATTAAACTCCATAAGCCAGGTGAACCACTGCGTCTAATGATGGATTTTGGGGGAGTCCATTATTTTCAAACCGCAACGATGGTTAATCAACTAATAATCGACAGCCTGGGCTTTGGGAATTTTACTGTTAATTCATCCTTTCAGGTTGTAGAGAAAATCAATAAAGCCACGATCTGTAACAACTTCCGTATGACCTCCTTTGACGTCAAAGAGTTGTATGGATCTGTGGACAGAAAGCAATCTATTCACATTATCCAACAAGAACTCACCAATACAATGTCATCTGAACGCATTAATTTCATCATTACATTTTTAACTTGGATGGATAAGCATATATACACAACATTTGAGCACACTTGGTACAATATGAAAAGCGGATGGCCGATGGGCCTCCCTCTCAGCGGAATCATCACTAGCATTTTTCTTAATTACTACGAAAAATTAATAGTGCCTAAATACCAAGCTGATAACCCCCACATTTTATACATCCGGTATGTAGATGACATACTTATTCTAGCCAATCAACACACCACAAACAATATTATACAAGAACTAACGCACAGCACTAAGCTAACCATTAATTCCACATCTGAGGATGCATCCCAAAGCCTAAATTACCTGGATCTTAAGTTAACATGTGAGGAACCATGTATAAATTATTCAATGATTATAAAGCCTTTTGAAATCAGAGGCTTCATACATCCACATTCTAACGTTCCTAACTCCCACAAATTAGCAGGACTACAAGCATTCCTACACAGAAACATGCAGCTGTGCAAATTTGAAGCAGATCGAAAGAACAACATACACCTCTATACTAAAGACCTACTACAGGCAGGCTATAAACTCCACACTATCAATAACAAAATTAAGCAGTTTTATACAAAAATCACCATTAATAAAAACAATATTAATCTTCCATATATCAGTCTTCCCCACATACATAAAATCTCACACCAACTAATCAAGATTTTGAGCAATAAATTTAAAATCAGCTTCATACACCCCTTGCACTAACCGCCTCATCAATAACTCCAAGGACAAATTAGAACCTTCTCAGACCCCCCCACGCCGTTTACAGCATCACTTGCCCACAACCCGGTTGCCGCGCCCATTTATTTTGGAGAAACCAAGGCAGGCACAACCATCCGGACAGCACAACACAGATACACATATAATAGAGCTATTAAAAACAACGATAACTCATCTACGTTTTGGAACACTCCAAGAAAACTGACATTTATTTGAACCTTCCCACCCTAAAATAGTTTGTATCGAGAAAAACGACATTAAGCGGAAGATCAGAGAAGTCGTCTCTACATCAACAACAATAACAACTCAATCAATAGACGAGACACATGCTTCGACATTCCTAAACGCTGGACTATTTAGTCTATTTGCATATGCTTTGCATACAACTTCTCCCGCCCCATTTTTTATTTTCGCAGCTCACAGCTTCGCTATGAATATGAGGTAAAGAACCTCGAAAGCGCTTAGCGTATTTAATTATTGTATCTTATTATAGCTTCACATTCAAGCGTGACATACGCTTATTTTGTTTTATCAATGGAGTATAATAACAGAGTGATAGACAAAAACTGAGGCTTTCCAGTTTGTTCAATTAAATAGACTGTGGTATTCAACTCAATAGTTGACTATTCTATGATCTTCCAAATAACTGTATAATTTTTTCTTTACTTTTAGTCAATAAAAGGTGAAATCGATATTTTTTAAAAACAAAATCTTTATTACACTGTATTTTAAAATATGAAGAATAAGACATATTTATAGGAAAAGATTTTGTTATAAAGTCACTCAAGGTTACTCTAAGATACAACTGACCAAAACTTTTGGATTTGCAATGCATTTTTCCACAGTTTATTATTATAAACTCAACCCAATCCCTTTCATTGTGCATGCATTTAATAACAAAACTTCTTCCTCAGATAGGTTAGAAATTTGAAATAGGTTTTCAAATCTTTAACAAATGAGATTTTCTCATTAAATAAAAAAATAATCAAATGCTTTATTGCTGAGGAGTTCAAAATAAGATTGAGAACTGAAAGTATACAGAGATGGAACTCAATTCATATAACAAAGATTAGTCTGGGAAATTTTATACTGAGGAACAATTCAAGATTTATAATAAGCATTGAATGATAGTATTGCAAATATGAAGACTACTATGTTATGAATAGATCCATTAAAAAAGTTATATATATATATATATTGTAACAGTATTTTTCAGTGAACTAATGATATGCATAAATATGTACTCATAAACTTTGATTTAAATAAATATGAAATATTGTAAAAGTTGAATGGTTAATAAAATTCAAATAAAAGTGATTCAATTCAAATATATATAATAATACACCTTTACCCTGCTTAGCAATGGCAATTGGTTCTCCAAAACTCATCGTTAAGCAAGAATATTGTTGACAGAATATGTATTTATAATGGGGGTCTATGGGAAAAAAATTGGTTGGTTCCTAAAGCTAAAAAATTACACTAACTTGGGAATAAAAAACATATTAAAAAATTATTTATTGAATGCATTGTATAAAAATATGTAAAACCAAAACCCTTAATGTAATATGCTTGTGTAAACTATGCTGTATTATGCAGATATTCACTTGAAATATGTACATACTGTACTATATATGTATGTACAGTATATATGAATATGTAAATAGAAAAAAAACTTAGCTTAATTTTTTGAATTATCAGTTGCACATTCTAAGAGCTATTGCTGTCTTCTAAATCTTTTTCTGATCTTGTTTTTTTTTTTGGAGGAGATGCATCATATGTTGATGGCTGAGAATCCCCGGAGAAAAAGTTTAGAATGGATAGTTGACATGCTTCTTGAATTATCTTTTCATACAACATGTTATAAGGTCTCATTATTTGACTGAAGGCACATTTAAAATTTTGTATTGCAGTACATATTACTGTATACTGTATTTATGTTTATTACTTATTTAAAATTATTAAAATTAAAAAACAATGTTTAATTAGAAATTATTTAATTGAAAATAAAGACTTATTACTGTACACTATTAAAAAACAATGTTTAATTAGAAATTATTTAATTGAAAATAAAGACTTATTACTGTACACGTAAATCAGTCAACTTTAGAAAAAAAATTCAACTTATTTTAAAAGAAAAAAAAAACCCAATTGTACTAATTTTCTAAAAACATATGCTAGGTTTATTTTTCTTTTATTTTATATTTGCTATAAGTCGATTGTTGGAATCTTAATAAATACAGTATTTTTAGTAATCTAATAGTGCCCCCCCCCCGTTCGTGTAGAAAGAAACTCATTAACATTTATTTTAAATACACAATGTTTTTCTTTTTAAACTTTTCTAAAAATGTTTTTCTTTTGATTTAAAATAACTTGAGTGTAAACAACATGTTTATTAACGAAGTTAGAAAATCAATAACTATTTTTACATAATTATCCAGATGAAATACACAGGCTTATATATACCTGTGTCTATATATGTAATAGACAGGGTATGAGCACAGACTTTCACATGACCCACCACTCTCCACACTATCTCATAATACTGATACACCTGAACACACATATGTCAAAAAGATAAATAATCACCAATATACATATTTCATGCTAAACCAGCAATCATCAGTTGGTCCAGATTACCATCTCTACACATATATGCTGCAAGTGCTCAGATATATATTAAGATAGCAAATCCTCCTACTTTAATGGACAGGCTTCAATGTACTCCACACTCCAACTCTTCAACTGTCCATCCAATTGAAAATCTGATGATGGAATGCTCAAAGACCACCCTTAGGCTGAGATTGTTGTCACACCCATGTTGACCTAAAGGTCAATCTGACCCCTCATGTATAGGACATAATCCATTAAATACATAAACAAGGGATAGGCTGACATCTCTAATATGGAATAGATGAAATACACAGGCTTATATATACCTGTGTCTATATATGTAATAGACAGGGTATGAGCACAGACTTTCACATGACCCACCACTCTCAATACTATCTCATAATACTGATACACCTGAACACACATATATAGACACAGTTATATATAAGCCTATGTATTTCATCTATTCCATATTAGAGATGTCTGCCTATCCCTTGTTTATATATTTAATGGATTATGTCCTATACATGAGGGGTCAGATTGACCTTTAGGTCAACATGGGTGTGACAACAATCTCGGCCTAAGGGTGGCCTTTGAACATTCCATCATCAGATTTTCAATTGGATGGACAGTTGAAGAGTTGGAGTGTGGAGTACATTGAAGCCTGTCCATTAAGGTAGGAGGATTTGCTATCTTAATATATATCTGAGCACTTGTAGCATATATGTGTAGAGATGGTAATCTGGATCAACTGATGATTTCTGGTTTAGCATAAAATACGTATATTGGTGATTATTTATCTTTTCGACATATGTGTGTTCAGGTGTATCAGTATTATGAGATAGTGTGGAGAGTGGTGGGTCATGTGAAAGTCTGTGCTCATACCCTGTCTATTACATATATAGACACAGGTATATATAAGCCTGTGTATTTCATCTATTCCATATTAGAGATGTCTGCCTATCCCTTGTTTATGTATTTAATGGATTATGTCCTATACATGAGGGGTCAGATTGACCCTTAGGTCAACATGGGTGTGACAACAATCTCGACCTAAGGGTGACCTTTGATCATTCCATCATCAGATTTTCAATTGGATGGACAATTGAAGAGTTGGAGTGTGGAGTACATTGAAGCTTGTCCATTAAAGTAGGAGTATTTGCTATCTTAATATATATCTGAGCACTTGTAGCATATATGTGTAGAGATGGTAATTTGGACCAAGTGATGATTGCTGGTTTAGCATGAAATACGTATATTGGTGATTATTTATCTTTTCGACATATGTGTGTTCAGGTGTATCAGTATTATGAGATAGTGTGGAGAATGGTGGGTCATGTAAAAGTCTCTCATACCCTGTCTATTATAATTATCCAGGTGTTCTAAAAATAATGTATCCTAAATAAGAAACATACCCACGCAGTTTAATGTTCATATTTAGGGTTTTCCTAAAAGTTTGTGATATTTATATATTGGAGTATTTCATCATCTAATATATGTGTTGAATGTCTTTAGAAAAATTAAACTTTATTTAAATAATCCAAGTACTTTATATTTAATTTAATTTTTCTAAAGACATTCAACACTTATATGTATACAGTATTATAAACAAATTAAAAATTCTTTTTCTTTTCAAAAACTTTATTTTCTTATCTCAATACTGAACATATATATATACAGTATTTATATAATACAAAACTCCAACTGTTTATCTTCATACAGTCATTTTCAAGGATATCTCTAACCCACTGCTATATCTTATTACTCTTTCTTTTACATTATTTAATTACAAATCAACATTAAAACGTTTGAGTTTTGTATTATATAAATATATATACTGTATATGTTCAGTATTGAGATAAGAAAATGAAGTTTTTGAAAAGAAAAAGATTTGTTGATATTATTGTTGAACATATATACGTATTTTGAAAGAAAAAGTGGATGAACATTTGCTGTGTTATTTATTATATATGATGTATACAGTATTATAGATTCAATAATTATAGATATTTTAAGTGTTTTATGAATAAAATATTGTATGTGTATACAATTACAGCAAAGTCATTACCTGTATACATGTTACAATAATATACATTTGCTTTTGGGTAAAATGAATTTAATATAGCTATCTCTGACGTCATCAGTGATGCAAAATTCAATATGGCTGCCAAAAAAAATTTTTTTTATTGTTTTTCCCGATCGTTATAGTGAATAATCGATTGTACATTGAGGTAGTGGGTACAAATTGATGATGATCACTATTGTGAAATATCGTCTAAGTAGACAATCGCTAAGCAGGGTAAAGGTGTACTAACCAAATGTCTGCAGTGATGATAATGATTTATAATCATCAAACATCACATGATCACCCTTCTCACTCACTGATGAAAGCCACAAGCTAGAAACTAGTGATATTGATTGAGTAGACACTAGATGGGATTTTATGCACAAACCTTCCTGCATTTATTGATTACCCTGACTTGCACTGAGTGGTGCTACTATATGGAGAGTTTTGCTTTTGTGATTTATAATCTAGAATAGAGTATTTTTAATTTGTTTTTGTTTTTTTAGTTTCAATAATAAAAAGTGAAAAATAAAAATGCCAAAACTTCTGACTAGAAAGTTTACTTTTAGAAAACTTATTAATGCCTGCTCATCATCACAAATAAATTATTACTAGTGGATTACATGATTTATCAGAGTTGTGGATATTAATTAATAGATATTGTATATTAATAGCATAATGTTTTGACTGTGTTTGATAAGCAAACTCAAACTAAATGGATTAATAAATAAAAAATTATTAACAATAAATCTATTGAGTTGTTTCTTGTACTTGCAACTATTATTAGATATATTGAATATTAAAATAATAATAATAATAATAATAATAATAATAATAATAATAATAATAATAATAATAATAATAATAATAATAATAATAATAATAATAATAATAATAATAATAATAATAATAATAATAATAATAATAATAATAATAATAATAATAATAATAATAATAATAATAATAATAATAATAATAATAATAATAATAATAATAATAATAATAATAGTAATAATAATAATAATAATAGAAGCTAGCCTTATAATGACTATAATAAGATTTTATCAAGTGAAATATTTAAACAGTTCCAAACCATGGTTTTCTGCAGATATCATTCTTTTAATATAGTTACTGATATTTTCATTAGTTTTCTGAAAGACAGTAGTTACTCTCTTGGTAAAATGGTAATATTAGATAGGAAATATAATAGCATTGGTGATGTTAGATAGAGTATAGTAGCATATTGCTGTCACATTACAGTGGAAAACAGTTTTCTCTGCATGAAATCATGACAACACTGTTTCTTGAATTGCATGTTCAGATAAACTAGAATAGACTGGACTAAAGTAGACTGCACTAACCTGAGTCGTTTGTTTCAGGCCTATTTGTACCCACTTTATAGTTGTTTTCCAAACAATAGATTTATTATTGGCTAATTAACAGATTTTATATCTGTTTTTAACATGTTTTCAGAAAAAAATTTCTTCATTCTTTTTACAACATGTTGTAGAAACAAATAATTTCATAAATATTTTAACATTATATTATGATAGATAAATAAATGAAAGTAAGAAATAAAAATTTGTTTATTTATTTTAGAGATCAGAATAAAAAAAAAAATGTTACTGACTTTTAAAAATTGAATGATAACTTTTAAAATTCTAGTAAAACCAAAATTTTAATAGCATATTTAGATTTCCACTTAATTTACTATAAGAATTGACAAGTTTTTTTTTTTTAAATTTAAACATCCATTTAGAAGGCAGATCAGAAAAGTACAAAATGCTTTAGATATTCAAATTACCCAAATCACATTTCTTGTGTGTATCAAAACTATTTTTCTTTCTTCCTTTACATTGCAATTTATCATTTTATTGTTAATCACATATTGCAAAGTAACTATAAAATACTTAATACTATGATTAAATGCATAAACTAATTTTTCTTTTAATTTTTTTTAAACCAAACAATTAAGTGGCAACTTTATTCTTGTTAATTATTGACTTATACTAGATTAGAGAGTATTTAAAAAATATTTCTTGTACAGTTATATATATATTAAAGCACTGGAAATTTTCTATTGTATATATTATTAGGTTTTCTATTATATATATATAATGTAAGAGTGATATAAAAAATGAAATATTAAAGATTCAAAAGATTTTTAAGCATAACTTGTTGCAAAAATTCTAATAACAAAATAACTCTTTAAATGGACCAAAATTTATTTAGAAATCCTCTAAAAATTATATTCTCTAAACATACTAATGATGTTCATATATGAATATCAGGATTGTTGCTTTAAAAAGAATTTTTATTAATTTGATGTAAATTGATAAAATAAAAAAACTCTCATTAAATTAATAAAATATGAATGAAAGTTATTTTCTTAACTTTGTTTATTAAAGATTGTTATCAACATTTGTAATTAAATTGATTCCCATTATTCTTTCACTGTCATCTTTTATGTTAGAATATGACCTAATCATCACAAGTCTTTTATGCTGTTAATCATCTCATTGCACTAATTATGATATAAAATTATAAATTTGTGATGCTATTTATTTATAAAATGTAAAAATGGGAAAGAATCTTATCTTATTTCTCACCAATACATTACTATAAATGTTTTTCTTAAAACAGCTAAGCAATTATCTTAAATTATAAATTTGATAAGAAATGTGTATGATAGTTTTAAGATGTTTTTCATTGCACATTTAATGTATTTGCATATATATGTATATATAAACGATTATATTTATAGTATAGTGATGAGTGTGTCTATACCAGAAATCTGGCATTCAAATCCAGGCTGATCAAATCTTGGAAGTTTTTTAGACACATAAAGTTTTTTCCTAAATAATTGATGCACAACTAACATAGCTATTTCATTAATTGCTGGTCAGTAAACAGATATTTGTCTATTATTAGCTAGAAAGTAAAGATCCGAGTTTGTTTTGGCATTTAGTCAGACGAGTGATTACATGTTGATGTAAGAGAAAACATGAATCATGATATAATGTGTTTCCCATTAGTAAAATATCATAATCATATGCTTATTAAGGTTTTGGTTTGCCATTATCTTGAATAATATTATATAATGTACCAAACAAGTATGTATATAATTATGTAATAAGTGTCTAATTGTGATAATTTCTTTTAACAATACTAATAAAACTTCAAAAAGTTTATTATTTTCTCTAATTTAGCTATGTATGATAGTATTCATCCAGTTAATAAAAAAAATTCAATAGATTAAGTGGGTAAAGAAAACTGTAGTTTAGTTGCAGTTTTTAATAATTTAAAGTAGTTATGTGCATTTTTGTTTTACAAAGTTAATTTAATTATTTTATATTAAAATTCAAACCCAAATCAATAAAACAAAAATAATATTAATTGTATAATTTATAGTAAGTAAACTAATACATGCAAAAATAAATTTTATATCTATTTATTAGAATGAGAAAAAAAGATTAAAAAAAAAATAGCTTCATCAATATCAGATATTTTCTCAAATTCTTTAAGGAAATTTTTTATGAATAGATAGATATTCAATATCACATTATATTTTTTCAAATTCTTTCAGAAATTATATATATATATATATTGTAACTGAAAGAAAGATGAAATGATGAAATGAATGAGCATGAAAAACAATTTTGACAAATTACAAATCGAATAAAGTTGAGTTTAACCTTTTAAACACTTGTATGGTCATGGTCACTTTATGAAACTCTTTATAATAAACAAATATTTACTATACAATTGTTTATTTATAATTAATCACAATATGTCAGCATTCTATTATGATTTAAGCAAATCCTATAACTTTCATATATTTGGGATAGCAAGTTTGTTCTAAGCTTTCATATTACATAAATTCGATTTAAAGTTATCTCAGGGTTATAACAAGTTATTACATAATATTAAGTAATATTATTTAAAATTGTAAATCTTTAAAACTATATATTATTATTATTAATAATATGATTAAATAGCAAAGGGCATTTTATTGTATTCATTTCATATCTTAAGCAAATAAATATTATAATGAAAATGGTGTAAGTCTATAAAAATAATGAACAACCCTTCAGATCTACATTTAAATAATATATAATAATTATAAAATCATGTGACCATATTTCATTATAAAATTAATAGATGATGAGCAGTAACTAATTAAAAACAAAGATATTAATAAATACAATTAATTTATTAACAATAAGAAAGAAAATATTTACATGAACACCATAACAAAAAAAAAAAAAAAAATTCTCCACAATGATTATAAATATTCTTGCAATCTTTTAAATTAGGAAAATAATTCCTACTTTATTACTCCCTAAGTATGTGGTATATCAGATCATGATGTAAAATGAAACATTTTATTACTCCCTAAGTATGTGATGTATCTGATTGTGATGTAAAATGAAACACTTTATCACTCCCTAAGTATGTGCTGTATCTAATCATGATGTAAAATTAAACACTTTGTTGGTGAAAGTTGTTAAGCACTATTTAAAATATTTAATTATAAGTAATAAATAAAAGTTTTTTTTATTGCCTCTTTAATTAAATAATAAGATTTATTTCCTCTAGATATCTGACTTATAAACTTAGCTATTTTATAAAAGAGTAAAATATTAATCCAACTTACAATATTCTTCTTAAAGTATGTTTTTAATTAACCTGTTCCTAATATGTACTTATGGCATTTCATAAGAGCTTATCAAGCTTATATTATGAATAAAACAATAATGCAATGTTTATATTTAAAAAAATATATTTATTGACATAACAAAATTTTGTACAGTTGAAGATTATAATACCCTTTGTTAATGTTGGCTCAATTCCACTGCTGGTATTGGCTTCTTGCATCAAGGCTGGCTTAGTAATGTGGGTGTCCTAGGTCTGGCAGATGCATAGCAACTATAAACAACACCAGAAGAATAAAATATAAAAAAAAATAAATTTTTTTTTTTTTTTTTTTCCCCCCTTTTTTAAATTTTCTTTAATATTTTTTTTTTAAAAGTGTTCTAGTTGGGGGGAATCATTTCCTCCCTATCAGGGGGTGGGTTGGTGGGTTATAAATTTTTCATTTATGAAAAACACTATAATTTCAATATATCAGGTTTCATATTCTTGTAGTATCAGGTTTCATATTCTTGTAATGTGAGTCCATGGACCAAACTAGCAGGTTCCACATATTTGTAAATAAGAAACTTGAGAATAATGTCTTGTCCTTGTTCTGAAGAACTTTAAGCTTATCAAAAAATATAGCATTAGGGTTCGTGCTGGTTATATAAACTTTGTCCTGCATCTTGTGTACCAAAGGGTGTATGTCAGGAAAGTGGATAACCTGATAACCACAAAGTCTCCAGAGGAGAAACAACCCCTGAAGTCCAGGATTTTATCAACTGCTATAACACAGTGTTGAGAGATGACATGTCTAATACTGTTATAGCCTGGACATATCTTTATCATATGATTAAAGGTCTCCTCTCCTCTAGAGCAGGCATGACAGATTGGGTCTATTTTATTTAGGAACTGCTTGAAGTGTAAAAATGTATTAGTTGGAATGGAGCCCAGATAAATCTTGATCAATAATCCAATAGTTTGGGCTCTAGCAACAGGGATTTAAATATTGCGATGATTCTATGATTGCTGCACCCTAGATAAGTCAACATAGCTGAATTTACAGAATTCAGCAGATGGATGTGCCTGCCAGATGCTAATTTTATTATTAAACCTTGCTGCTGAGTGCCCAATGTATAGAAATTGTTGTTTAATAATGGTGTCAAGCCATGTGTCTTTACTGGAAAGGTGGGGGGCTGTCAGTAGATATTACAGTCTCTATGATAGTTGATAGAGAAAATTTTGTTAACGAGGTTTACTAAGAGTGAATGACCTTTTTGAAAATTAATTACCTGTATTGAATGGAGACCCACACTGTTCTCTCTCCTGTGAAACTGAAGTCTGCAGATGCTAATTGCAGGGGTCCATCCTCTCCATAAGAGCTGTGCACAGATCCTCTGAATTTGTAAGCTGAATATTTTAGTAACTATCATTATTGGCAAGTAATAATTTATGCTCACCATGATCTTCATATTAATCAAAACAATCTTCCCTTGTGAGGGCAGGTATGTTCTTAACAGCAATTGAACCACCTTGGTAGCATTATTTATAATGGATTTTTGTAAACAGACAGACATAGCAGTCTGTGACTTGAAGATAGGGAACCCCAGAAAACTAAGGTTCCACTAAAAAATTGGATATTTTCTTATGGGTGTTGATGCACCAGGAATTTGACTTGTGGGGATTGATGGATAGCTTGTAATGTTGAGTGTAATTGGTAATGATAGAGTAAAGTGTAATCAGATGTTTACAGGAGGGGAGGATCACAAGTATGTCATCCATGTATGTGAAAACCTTGATGTTTTTTCTTGAGCCGGGGCACATATATTCCTGGAAGACTGTCTAGCTCTTTAATCAGAGGGTCACTGTACTTTATGAACAATAGACCACTTAATGGTGATCTTTGTGATATGAATCTTAAAGGGGCAAATCCATCTTGAGTAGTGTCCATTTATGAAAATATGGATGTGGCTATTATTCAGGAGATTGTCCAATATCTTAATTATCTGCTGTGATATGTCCAACTGAGACAGCAAACCAAGAAAAATATTGACATCTACGGTATCAAAGGCATTGGACACATCCAGCTAAACCACCATAGGCCTGAATTTCCAGTTAGATTGAATGTGATCAAGCAGAATTTTTACCTCACCGATTGCAGTCAGCGTAGATGATCCTTTCCTTGCATATTGAGAGGACAATATATCCTGTAGTATGGCATCCTGAATTTTTTTTTTTAGGATGCCATACTACAGGATATATCGAATGCAATGTTGTCAGGAGTTTAACTCAAGTTTAACTCAACTTATCAATAATATTTATACAAGTATCAGTGTCACAAGTATAACTGAATATATAATACAATCTTTATAAAAATCCTGAGAGTACCTATGTGGGTAAATAAGAAGGGTAATACTTATAAAATATCTCAATTGTATGCTTTAAATATCTTTAATTATAGAAACATAGGATTAAATTAACAGACCAATAAAACATAAAAAATGTCAGGAATTATGACTTAACAAGAAATAATTATTAATTAATTTTAAATATTAAAATTTTACAAAACACAAAGAATCAATAATACACACTTATACTAAATGGTAATCATAAATTTAGTATACTACCATATGTATTCTTTTATTATACCTTTCCTCTTGTGAGAATTTTCACTGAACAAGATAACTCTAGATATTATAACACCTAACAAATTCAAAGTCTTTTTTAAAAAATTCAAAATATTTATTCTGGTGCATTTTTTCAACATATTTGAAACTGATTAAATCTTTTGATGTTTTAGGTTTAAAATCCTAAAGGATGAGTGAAACAAAATGTAATCCTTATGATAAAGTAATTAATAATGAAGTTTGACCTTTTTAAATACAGTTCATTACTAATGAGTTAAAAATATTCCAAAAATCACAAAAAGTTATTTTATTTTCTAAGTGTGGTATATAATAAATAATTTTTGGAATCCAATAACAGTGAGTTAAAAATTATTCCAGATAATCACACTAAATTCTTTTATTTCCTAAGTGAAAACATAGTTAATAATCTTTTAAGGAGTGGCATTCATAAATTATAACTTTTATCAAAATATTTACGAAGATAAATTCCATTAGTTAAAAATTCATTTTAATAAGAATTAACCAATACAAAAGTTTATTCAGATGAAGATAAAATTTTTTAGTTAGAATATATTTTTTAACTATAATTATCCAATATATTGGCATTTATCCAGGAAACTTTACATTGTGGTAGTAAATATAATATCAAACAAAAAAAAATTTCTGGAAATAATTCATTCTTATGGATAATTGTTATGCAAATGAGTTATAAAAAGAACTTTCTTTCAAAAAAGAGAGATATGAAATCTGTATAGCAGTTGCAGTCATGAGGAAAATGCTTGCTGCTATCTATGAATTATCAAGGGGAAAATAGTTATTACTATAATTTCCATCATATATATATATATATATATATATATATGATATAAATTATAGTATATATATATATATGGGTAAGACAACAAACAGGTGTTACTGACCTTATTGAAAAAATTAAAAGATTGAAATGGAGTTGGGCTGGACATATTGCTAGAAGAGATGATAATAGATGGACAATTGAAATTTTAAACTGGATTCCAAGAGATTGTAAAAGATCCAGAAAGAGTCCACATGTGAGATGGATGGATGAAATAAGAAAATGTGCAGGGGTGTTGTGGAGAAGAGAAGCTAAAGATCGGAGAAGATGGATTAAACTTGGAGAGACCTTCATCCTGCAGTGGATTGATAATGGTTGATGATGATGATGACTGTTAATTCAGCTTGAAATAAGTGTTTATTTCATTTTCAACATTATGCTATCATGGCTGAGTAGAGACACCTGTAAATACAGCAGTTGGTGCAGTCAAGGTGTTATTACCCAGTCAAAGCTTAAGGGAGTTTGATATAAGTAAACTCTCATTGAGTAACATTTATATGCAATATATAGATTGCTATATGAGACTGTGGAAAATAGATGAGATTAGGGCAAAGTTTTCACATTGTTGTTTTTTGCTGAAATGCATACATTATTAATAATGAAACAATTGTGCAACCCTAGAATTTCAAAAGATGTAGTTTATAATATTAAAGTACTGGAAATTTCAGACAACAGTAACAAAGAGAGTAGCACATTTATTCTTTTAAATGAGGAAGCATTTACCCTAAGAGAGCTATCAGGATTGTTTTAGCTTTAAGAACTTTAGCAAAATAGTGTGAATATCATATACATCAAATGTCATATGAGATGTGGGTCCATAATCTTTGAAAAATCTTGCTTATCAATGCTCATTTAACATTTAAAGTAGCTATTGGAAAATGTAAAAAATGCTTTGAACTTTACAACAATTTCAAAAGGGGGAAAGAAATTGTTGACAAGTGTAAATAAAGCTGTAATAATCACCTAAGAACTCTGTAAGTAATGTAATTGTTATAGTAGGATTGGTCACATGAAGAAGTTATGTTGATTTAAGAATGAATAATGCAAAATATGTGGTATTAAAGGCCACTTAACTCAGATGTGTAAGCAAAAGCAGGATAATGTGAAAAATAAGCCAATGCTTATACTTTAAATTGAGGGTAGGAGGTGAATATACTATGGTTGAATTAGAGACATTAAAAATTTGACCAACGGCCAAATCACAATCGAGGTTGTTATTTGTGGATTTAAAGTGATATTGGAAGTCAACAGTCAATCTGGATTATCCATTATGTCATTAAAAGAATGAAACAGAATTAGATCTGAATCTAAGGAGAAGCTGAATTTGAAGAAGGCAAAAGTTGCAGTCACAGATGTGAGTGATAATAGAATATACATCTGTGAAAAGAAGTTTGTGTTTCAATGATTACAGAGATTACTGCTGTTTTGTGGTAGAAATATATATGAGTCCTTTACTTGGGCAAAATTGGTGCAAAACCACTAGGAATATGCTTAAAAAATAATAAAGTAAAGTTGGAAATAAAAATTAGAAATAAAATTTTCAAATTATTTAAACAGAAAATAGCTGAGTTATGAGTATATCCTGTTAATATTGAACTGTCAAGATAGCCAGTGATGTTTGAACCACATAAAGTCACCTATGAGAAAATGGTAAAGAAAGAAATATTGACACCAGACAAAGGCTTATGGGTTGCCCCTGTTGTTGTCTTAATAAAATCAAATGGAATGATTCATTTATGTGGAGATTTCAGGACCATGGTTAACAAATGGATTAATAAAGATGTGTATCCTGATTCAAATTTGCATGGTGTGTTGGCATCATTACAGAGTGCCTCATCCCTTGCAAAAATTCATTTAAAATTGGCATTCTATCAAATTCCAATGACTGAGAATACTGCTGAGTTGTTGTCACTGAGTACTCATGTTAGATTGTTCAGGTGCAACAAATTACCTTGTGGAATCATGGTGGCTCGATACACAATTGCAGAACATTGAGAAAGTTATTTTATACTTGGATATCCATTTTGATTATAGCCCAGTCTAAATTTAAGAGAAGAAATAAATGGGTTATAGAGATATGCTTTAAGTTAAATAAGGTAGTAGTAAGACTGAATGTTGCCATATGTATTTGAGAAACCTTACAAATAATCTTTTTAGGACACATGATAAATAAAGATAGAAAATATCTGAATTGGAAAAAGATTTTAGAAGTAAAAAAACAATTACTCTCATCAATATAAAAGACTTACAAGCCTTTTTGGGACTGCTTAAATTCTATGAAAGCTTTCTTGAAGATAAATCACATTACTTAAGACCATTGGATGAGTTATTGCAATGATGAAAGTTGAAAATGAGCATGTTGCAGCCTTTAAAAACGCAAGAATTACTAATGTCAGGTCAACTTTTACTATATTATCGATGTTATCTGGAAGTTACTATTACTACCGATGCTTCTAAATTCAAAGTTGAGTCTGTTATTGCACATTGTTGTTCTGATGAAGAACATCCAGTTGCCTATGTCTCTAGAACATTATTGTCACCTGAAAAAACTATAATCAGCTGGTTAAGGAAGCTTTTGCAATAATACTTGCAGTAAAGATGTTTCATGAGTATGTTTATAGTCAGAAATTTATAATCTACACTGATTATTATCCATTGTTGGAATTTTTGGGAAAAAGATAAAGGCATCTGATTACACAAGTCAAAATTTTATATAATGGATAAACGTATTAGCAGCTTATCATGAATTTTCATGTTTACTTGATAGAGAAGGTAACTAAAAGGAATTCATGAAAGTAAATTTGCTAAATGTGGTAAATAATATGGAAAATTTAAACTGTGAAAGAATCATGAAGTGGATATCTAATGCTCCTGAATATAGGAAGTTGTTTAAGTGGATGGCCAAAAAACATCCAAGTTTTCTAGCTGTGGCAATTTGGAATGCATATCATAATATATAATAGGTGTATCTTAAATATTAACAGAATATTAATATCTATAGAGGGTAAGACCCAATTGATTAATTAGCTGCATAAAGGTCATCTAGGAGTAGTAAGAATAAAGGATTTGATGGCCTAGAATAAATAATGAAATAGAGCAAAAGATAAAGAAGTGTTCTGATTGTAAATCTATGGCAGGTTTTCTAAAGAAAGTATTCAAGCCCTTGTTAGAAGCAAAGAAGCCATGGGAACTTGTTAACATGAATTATACTGAACTGATAAATGGATATCAAGTTCTAGTAATTGTAGATTTGTATGCAAATTGGATAAATATAAGCTAGTAAAGTTTTAAATACAGAGAATACCATAAAAATATTACAAGGTTTTTTCTACTCATGGATAACCTAAGATTTTGATATTGGATAATGGGACATCATTTATTTATGAAAGATTTAAAGGCTATGAAAGGTATAAAGGAATATGAAATGTTCTTATAATTACATATTACCATGCTTTAAAGGACTTGCTGAAAAGGCAGTACTGAGTCTGAAAATAGCTTTGAAGAAAATTAATATAACTGCTTGAAAAGATGCCCTAAGAGAAATAATTTTTTTAACCAACATTTTATACCAAGTGTTTCAAAAAGTAAATCACTTGCTGGATTACTGTTTGAGACAAAATGCCATATAAATTTATCAAAACTTTTGCTGACATATAGATTGGAAGAGAAGTAATACCAGTGCTGAAAATTTGATATAGATAAAAATTTGATATAGATGAGGGTGTTTGGATTCAAGATACTGTAAAAAGATATAGACTCCAGGTATCATCATTGAAATTGTATCTAAAGTTATACATGTTATTAAGCTTGAGAGTGGATTGTATCTAAGAAGGCACATTAATCATTTACATGGAAGATTTATTAATATGCTAATCATAGCTTGTCACAATCTGATTATATCCAATTTTAAATTAGAAAATTTAAGTAAGGACTTAAATGAGAATATAGCTCTTCCTATCCAAAATGAAAAATTGCTTATTGAACTTGCTAATGAGGGTCTGAAAAAGCAGTTATTACTATCAGAAAAAGCAGATTGAATTGAAGGCCAAAGTAATTCTACTCCAAGAAGTCAGAGAATTAAAAGACTACCTGACTGATCTGATTAGAGAGATTAAGGGGAGGTGCATTGACCAGCACTGATTTTATTTTTATTTGAGTAATCACTACCAGCAATTTAAACAGTTTCCTCCTGAAAATAATTCGCTCTAGAAAAGTATATTCAAAGTATGAGTAATTAATTGTTATGCAAATGAGTTATAAAAAGAACTCTCTCTCAAAAAGGAGAGATAAAAGAGTCTGCATGGTAGTTGCAGTCATGAGGGGGAAATCACTGCTGATAGTAAATGGCTTCACTTGCAGAGGGAGGGAAAGTATATTCAGAAAATATAGTTTAAATAGACTTAATGATGTTGTGTTTAAAAATGATAGTAACACTTGTAATAATTATTAATGAATTGTCAGTAGTAACAATGAGTGAAGAAATGTATTAGACTCATTCTGCTTGCTGCTATTCCCAAATTATTATGGGGAAAATAGTTATTATTATTGTAAGTTTCATCATATATATATATTATTACTGTTAATACAGCTTAAGAATAAATTCACTCAAACATAAAAGTGTGTTTATTTCATTATTAATGTTATGCTATCATGTCTGGGTAGAGACCACCGACTTCCATGAATACAGCACCAGTAAATATTTCTTTTTGTATATTTACTAAAATATCTACTTAGCTTTTATCTTTTCTACTATTTAACTAGTTGAATTTTTTTACATTTCATTTTTATTTTGTTTGTTGTTGGTGGTGTATGAAATGCAGCTCAAAATGGTTTTATGTGTCAAATACGATTATTGCTAAAATTAAATCTTTGAAAAAAGTCAATTTAGATTTTATACTTAAATATTATAATTGATATCACATATATCTTAATATAATAAGTATTCAAATTAAAATTCAGTGATGAAATCAATCACAACTATCAGACTGTTTTGCATTTGTGTTAACTTATTTGTACTATGCAATCTAAAATCGATAAACGACTTTATTCTGGCAACTAATTGTTTTGGTAGCTAATAGGTGTTGTTTTTTATATTTAAAGATCTAAACAAATGTTTTATTATGAAGTAAATTTTAACATGAGTATATATTTTTATGACAATAATATGCGTAATATTATTGTTTTAATTTTGTATTCTTCTATAATGGTGCCCAGAGCAAAAGCCCCGTTTTTCCTATCCTAGATATGATTCTGTCTGCACTTTTAAGTATCTGATAGCCTATTCTTAGTAGAGAGCATAAATATGGCTAAAATAAAAATAGTAGTTGATTTGCTAATTTATAGTATAGAAATGTTGCATGATTTCTCTCTTAAGCTTATGTCGAACAGCATAACACAGTGGTCTTGAACACTAGATGTCATGCCAAACCATAAATTTTCCCAAATATTAAACTGCAGTACATATGTTTTGATGAACTTGAGTCACATAATTGCCTTTATTCATTCTAATTAAAATATTTAATTTCGAACTGAAATAAAATAAGGAGTTTATTAAACAATTTTTAAAAAAAAAAATTGTAAAAAAAACAAATGAAAGAATCTGTCCATCATTTATATAAAAAAGAAGAAAAAAAATACATTTAGAGCGATTGAATTTCTTGGAAAAAAATAAACATTATTAACTTTCTAATTTTATTTAATTATTTCTTTGTAATATTTTTAATATTGTATGAAATGATCAAAATAATGGAAATAAAATTTAAAAAAATATTGAGAACTTACTTAAGAAATTAAAAGTGATAAGTAAGTAATTAAAAAGTTTTAATTAAATTAAAATATATATATTTATAGGTAGTACATCTGAAGTTAATTTTTCAATTAATCTAACTGGAAAAAACGTGAGCAAATTAAGTAAAGAACAAAATAAAATAACAATAATATAAAATCTTTTAAATATAAATTTCTCGCGTTGACAGCACATAGTACTAATGTATACTATCTCAAATTTTAGATTCCAAGAAAAGAAAGAAAAACAAGTTTTTACTGCAATAGTGATTTATATGGAGATGGAAGAAAGAGTATTAAACCATTATTTTTGAAGTTTAGGATCTTGAAAAAGGATCAGGATAATTAGATAGAGAATAGAAATTTAATGGAAAAGGGAGTAAAAGATATAACGACTTTATGTTTTTTTTGTTTGTTTGTTTAAATCTTTGTAATAAAAAATAAAAAATAGTCAAGTGTTGGTGGCCAAGTTGTCCTGGGTTCGCTTCCCAGCCGACAGTTTGACACATTAAAAAAAGGTATATATGGAGATAGAATAATGAAATGTATAAAACGGCTTTTATTAGAGAAGTAAAAAATGAATTAGAGCTGGAAGAATGATTTGGTTATAATAATAATAAAGCCAATCATAAACGACTATGACTATTACAACTCCAAAGAATAAGAAAGAATAAGGGGGGAGGGGATAAAAAACTATTATAGAAATAAATTTTGCATGACTATACAAACCAATCTGCAAACCACAAATATGTCTGCATATACAACATGCTAGTCCTTAATTCTGTTTATTTGAAATTTTACAATTTTGTCTTTTAGTTTCCTCAGCAGGAAAATTTTTCTTTCAGAAATACTTCAACATCATGTCTAATTGTAGCTCTTCAATATAATCTATTCTCTGCCATATCTTCTCAATGAAAACAGCAGGCATTTCTTTTCCTTAGAATGCCTTTGAGATAATCATTATAACATAAATGGGCTCTTATCTCTTCCATGAAAAGTTTACATAAAACACTTTTTAGGAAATTTTGTATTATTCATTTACTTTACATATCCAATCCAGTAAAAATATGATTTTATAATAGTAGGTTTTATAGTGTCACATCCAGCAAGTTGAATGATGTATTGATTGATTTTATGATCTTCCTATTCTATTTTTAAAATTTTATGGACATTATTATATGAAACTTTTATAATTTCTTTTTTATTCTTCTATCATGGTGTCCAATTTTCATACAATGAATTAGATAAAATAATAGCTCTATATATAGCTAACATAATTGCATTAAACAGGCAAAACTCTCCATACAGTAGTGCCATTCAGTGCAAGCCAGAGTAATCAATGGATGCCAGAAGGCTTGTGCATAAAATCCCTATCTAGTACCTACTCATCCAATATTCCCAGCCTAGTTTCTGGCTTGTGGCCTTCATCAGTAAAAAGCTTTGGATCTGAGAGCACTGCACCTAGATCTTAGGATCTAATGTAACCCTCCAGCAGCCACCTTTTATCTCTACTTAACTACAAATTATAAGAATCAAATTGAAAACACAATAATATTTTCAATCTAAGCTTATTTGCTTATATAGTCATATGGGTTTGAACTCAGTTCAGTACCCATACATTTTGGTATCTTTGGCTTTTTAACAACCATAGCCATCACTATCTTATTAGGCAGGATTGGTATTAAACCACTGAACATCACATGATCACCATTTCTTATGCTTGCTCTCAGATCCAAAAGCCAGAAACTAGTCTGGGAATATTGGATGAGTAGGCACTAGATAGGGATTTTATGCACAAGCCCTCTGGAATTCATTGATTACTCTGGCTTGCACTGAGTGGCACTACTATATGGAGAGTTTTACCTGTTTAATAACAGTTATAAGCAAGCATAAGAAATGGTGAGCATAAGATGTTTGGTGTTGTAATAGTTATTTTTCTGCAATGAAATTACTCTTTTAACTTATTAAAAGAAGAAAGTCTGTATTGTATCTCGATATCTAAAACCACTTTTCTACTTATAAAACTACCAAGGTATTTAAATTGATTTACATTATCAAAGTGATAAGCATCCAAGCTAATTGTTGTTCATGATTTTTCTTCCATCACTGTATGATAAAAAAAATTATTAAACTAAAGTCCTTAAAGGTTGTGTTCTAAACATTAAGTACACCCTGTAAATCATCTTTTGAAGTTGGAAAAAATAACACAATCACCAACATATTTTAAATCTAGAATCAAAAAAGAAAAAGTCTTTGGTTTTCAGTTTTAAACCAATTCAAGTTAAAAATTCCACCATCAAACCTGTATTGTATCTTGATTCATGTTTACCAAGCTGAAAACAAATTTATATGGTATATAATGGTTTCATAAGAGAGATTTTAACTTGGATAATAGAGCCTTAATCATATAGCCTATGCACAGAAATTTCTGACTGTCTAAGTAAAAACTATTTTGCATACCATTACATTAATGGTTTTTAATCAATAAACCTACCCACAAAATTAGCTTGTGAAACAAATATCTTCACCTAAAAACCAGACTTTATTTAAATAAATTGCTAGTTAAAGATTTTAAATTATGAAAGCACCTAATATGGCTATTAACATGAATTCCAGTGGAATTATGTAGTTTATCAATGTTACAAAGATGAGGATTCCATGCTCTAGAAATAATAGACAACATGATATTGGTAATAATGGAACATCTCAGATGACAGATATAACCCCTATAGAGCAATCTTTTCTTCACCAAGGAAAGACAAAAGTTATTTCAATTTAACATTGAAAGTATAACAAAATCAAAAATGGAGATCCTTCAGGAATTAATTAATCATTGTAATATAGATTCAATAATATGCATCTTAAAATTTCTAGATTTCTCTTGATTAAATTGATATTATGAATGCTAAATATGATATGGGTACTTTTACTTCAAATCATCTTGTAAAGCAAACAACTTCTACTGTTGATAATATAAGTAAATTTGCAATTACCATGTAGATAGATAATTTTTACATATTCATCATTTATATATCTCCCAATACAAAATATCTCTATACTTTCTTTTCCAGATCTTTTCAATTTTTTTATATTTGTAGCAGATTTCAATTCTCATAATAGTCTGTAACGATATATATAAATGAGAATCAAGCAGACCATTTCATTCATAGCCAACATTAATCAGATTTAAATACTTTTGAAAATCCATATTTCTATATTTGAAAATTATCCTGATTTTGAGATAAAATTTAAGGAAAGTTAAATAAAGCTAATATATTGTGTATCTTAAGAAGAATATTAATAGAATCTCTTTAATTTTTTTTTGCTGTGATAGGTTTTACAAACTCTTAATAACAGTCATCAAAGAATCCATCCTAATGAATATGCAATTTATTCCAATTTGGAATAAAACCAGCAGTATTCTTTATAAAATATTAAGGATTTTAAACTTCTCCCTCGATAATTTAATATACAAATTAAAAAGCGTATGAAACACTTGAAGGAGAAGCTATACAGATTCAAAAATTACTATACGCTATGCGCTTTCGAGGCCATTTGCCTCATATTCATAGCGGTAATAGTAAATTTGTCTACCAAAGATCCAGAAACTGCTGACAAAATTTGTAAAATCACTGGGCTTCCAGAAAAAAAAGTAGAAAGACAATGAAGAACCAAATGTTGCAAGATTCAGTTGGAAAGACAATGGAGAGAAGCAAGGACTGATCACTTTTGGATTTAAAAATATATGTCAATGCTAATCAGGTTGCCAATTTTATATAACAGACTTTTAAATCCAAGGTTGATAGAATGATAAAAAAATATTATTAGATTAGAATTACCCATTTGTCTTTCACAATGTATCTCTAATACATTGATGAACTTGAATATGCTCTGGATTATTTTAAATCAGGAAAGACCCTAAGAGTATATATTAAGAGTTTCTAACAAAATACTTGGAACTTAATGGCAAGCTTAATTGACAAGACTATTTAGTAACATTGTTTGTACAAAAACTATCCCAAAAATTTAACATAAAAGCAAATCAGTCTTAAAACCTAATAAACCCAAATTATCCAAATAAAATATAGCCAAATGGCATTATTATGTGTTCTCCACAAGAGTTCATGAAAAAATTATAAGAATATTTCCAATAATTAAAAGCTATCTAACTATAGAGCTGGCTAGGTTTAGACCAGGAAGAAGCTGTTGTAAGCAAGTTTTATTAACTAAAAACTATTGCTACCTTTATTGATTTATCTTCAGCTTATGATTCTATTTGAGAAAAATTGTTTTTTTTTTGTTTTTTTAAGTTTTAGCATTCTTAAATGAAGAACAAGCTCTCCAACAGAAAAATTTAAATGACACTAAATGATAATCATAATAGATATAAAATTTTTCAGGATAGTCTTCCTCAGCGTTTTGTTCTCTCACTTTATATATTTATGAATCCCTTTCCTGAATCAGAATTTAGTAAATTTTTACTAATGATATTGCTTTCATTTCTCAAAAGATATTCTAATCTAAAAGAGAAAACTGTTTCAGAAAAGGTATACAAATTTTAAAATCTTTTCAAAGATTTGGGTTTTATTTCTAATCCAATGAAGACATTCTGCTCAATTTTTTATATAAATAATATGGAATCATTTTGTAATTTGGATATAATTTTTTACAATATAAACTAAAACAAATACTACCACATACTAGTTATTGTAATCTAACTTATTTTTTTATTTATCTAAGGTTAAGTCAAAATTAATCTCTAGAAATAAACCTTTTTGAAGAGTTGCTTCTCCCTATTGGGGGTCGTAATACAAATATTTTATAAACAGTTTCTTTTGGGGGGAAAAAGTTTTTACACTAATATCTGGATACTCAATTAAATATTACCATGAGAAATATTATTAGCGCATTCAAGTCTTTTCCTTTATATTGGCTTTTTGATATTTCATATATTCCTTCATCAGATATCAAAAGAGAAATTGCATTACAAAAAATATATAAACAGATGTTAAGCAGATTGAATTAGTCAATAATTCAAGGTATAGTTTACCATTAAAGACTCATCTCAAATCAAGATCTTCTTTTTGGATGTTCAACTAAGAACTATAATTGAAAAATAATAATATAAAAATGAGATTCCAAACAAATCTCTTTTAGCAGATCCAATAATAAAACCAGCTATTTTTGATAGGCCTATAAGCAACTAGAATGTCATTAAAACAGGCAAAACTTTTCATACAATAGTACTACTTAGTGCAAGCAAGAGTAATCAATGAATACCAGAAGGCTTGTGCATAATAAAATCCCTATCTAGTGCCTACTCATCCAATTTCCCCAGACTAGTTTCTAGTTTGTGGCTTTCATCAATGAGGAGCCTTGGATCTGATAGCACTGTGCCTAGATCTTAGAATCTAATGCAACCCTCCAGCAGCCACCTTTTATCTCTACTTAACTACAAAACTATGAGAATAAAATTTGAAAATAATAATATTTTCAATCCAAGCTCATTAGCTTATATAGTCATATAGGTTGGAATTAAGTTCAGAACCATACATTTTTGGTGTCTTTGGTTCTTTAATAATCATAACCATCACTATCCTATTAGGCAGGATTGGTATTAAATCGCTAAACATCACATGATGACCATTTCTTATGCTTGCTCATAACTGTTATTAAAACAGGAAAAACTCTCCATACAGCCACTCAGAGCAAATCAGAGTAATCAATGGATGCCAGAAGGCTTGTGCATAAAATCCCTATCTAGTGCGTATTCATCCAATATCCTCAGACTAGTTTCTAGCCATCAGTGAGAAACCTTGGATCTGAGAGCACTGCACTAGATTTTAGATCTAATGCAGCCCTCCAGCAGCCACCTTTTATTTCTATAACTGCAAAACTATGAGAATAAAATTTGAAAACACAATATTTTTAATCCAAGAACATTAGCTTATATAATCATATAGGTCTGAACTCAGTTCAGTATCCATACATTTGGTGTCTTTGGTTCTTTAATAACCATAGACACTATTATCCTATTATAAGTTAATTGAGCTTGGATTGAAAATATTATTGTATTTTCAATTTTATTCTCATAGTTTGTAGTTATATAGAGATAAAAGATGGCTGCTGGAAGGTTGCATTAGATGCTAAGATCTAGGTGCAGTGATCTCAGATCCAAGGCTCCTCATTGATGAAAGCCACAAGCTAGAAACTAGTCTGGGGATATTGGAGGAGTAGGCACTAGATAAAAATTTTATGCCCAAGCCTTCTGGCATCCATTGATTACTCTGGCTTGCATTGAGTGACACTACTGTATGGAGAGTTTTGCCTGTTTTAATAAGTTATGAGCAAGCATAAGAAATAATGATCATGTGATGTTTAGTGGTTTTCAACTAGAATGTCTTCGATAGATTTAAAACAATCTACAATTTTGTATTTAATTGTTTCATAAATGAAATTAAGTAGACATGGATCTATGCAGATGTGGACAAACACAAACTATGAACCATATAATTAGTAACTATGAAGTCTATAGTTGCAGTGGCAGAATTAAGTCTTAATTTAGCCATTAATGAATTTATCTCATAGTTGGACTATATATAAATTCTTTTGTGATATTTTGTTAATAGTTATGCAGACTAAAAAAATACAAACATCAAATAAAATAAATAACAAAAGCAATAGTATTTCTTTAAAAAAAGAATGAAACTGTGTTATTCAGTGTGATACTATTAGTGATCTTGATTCCCAAAAAGAAGTAAAAATTTTAAATAATTAGAACATAAAAAATATGTCTAGACATAATTTAGAAAAGCAAAGTCATCTTGTTAAAATAAAATTAGATTTACTTAACGTGTATAATTAGTAGTATATTATATGATTATAAAATATGGAGGATAACAAAACATCATTGAGAAAAATCTTGACATTTAAAATAATGTACAATAGAGTTCTTAGGAACTGGATAGATTGAAAGGTTTTTATTGAAGTATTATACAAAAAAAAAATGAATTTGGAAAAATTTTTTGTTCAAAATAAGTCATTGAGAGGAAATTGCAATTAATTGATCATGTATATAGAGATAGATAGATAGATAGATAGATAGATGGGCAAGGTTTGACCTAATCAATATGCTCCACAAATTGCATCAAGTTCACATGGTAAAATAAAAGGCAAAAACCTTTATTAACAAATATGCATCACTGCAAAGAAATCAAGTCATACATCATGTGATTTAATAATCTTGTACTACAAATGTTATATAATGAGCTTTAATAGTGCCTAACAAGCTTTTCCAAATATCCCTATCCTTAGACCGTTTTCTAGCTTTTGGCTTTCCTCAGCGAAGTGCTCCTAGTGCTTCACTGAGGAAAACCAAAAGCTAGAAACTAGTCTGGGGATAGGGATATTTGGAAAAGGTTGTTAGGCATTTCTACAGCTCATTATATAAAATACCCATCACAAATGAAATCTAAATTGAAATGGAACACAGGATGATGATATAATCTTTATTATATTCCAAAGATTTCATCAGCAAATTGTAATGGGACAATAATATTGAAAGGTTCAGATTTGCTAATGCCCATTTATAATAATATGAAAATAAGAATACCAATATTTCAAGCGAAAATAGTATATAACTAGGAATTAGAGCAGATGAGTAAGTTTGTTCTTTACATCCTATATAAAAGTTCCCTATTTCAAATGCCCTTTAAATTCTATATATCTCAATCACCATTACAGAAAAGTGGCCTTTTAATTACATTATAAACAAATATAGGACAAAAAGCTTTCTCAGCTATGTGTCCAACTTTACTGGAAGATGATATGATAAGAGGCTAGCTTTTGAAATGACACCTTAAAACTAATTAAATCAAACTCACTCATAACATAAACAAGAAACATATTCAACTTTATTATCTCTCTCAATACTTCAATAGTCTGCTCTCAGGTTTAGCATTAAAAACAACTAATGAGATTTGATTACTTGCCAAAATATAAAGTAGAAACAAAGGGAATATTTTATTAAATCTAATTTATACTGACAAACAACTAAACATAAATAAATTATTTAATATCTCTAAATCATTAATATTCTATAATATAACTGCTTATTAATATTTGTGCAAGTAATCATTAGTGTTTAAATATTCCCAGGGTAAAATTAATTTAATTAACAAGTTCAACTATTGCACAACAAGTGTACTGATAAGTAATTAAAAAGAAAAATGCACAAAGTCACTCTAAGTAAAACAAATGGTATATATTTATTTATGATCTGTATTCTCCTTTTCTTTTAAGAATAGCAATAACAATATGTTTATGAAGCTCCAATTGTATATGAATGATGACCATCTGCTCTTTAAGAATAAATAAAATGTAACAACGACGATGACGACAACAACAACAACAACAACAACAATAATAATAATAATAATAATAATAATAATAATAAAAAATACAGCAGTAAATCTTAGTCCTCCCATCGTGTTCTTCCAACAGCTCCTGTTTCAAATCCTAAAAGTTTGCTCAATACCATCTTTATTAAAAGTAAATTTTACACCTTATCAAAGATAGAATAAAACTTGATTACATAGTTTTTTTTTTTTTTAAATTTCATGTGTCTACATAGAAAAATTTAATCACATTTACTTTTGACCAACTTGAGAAATGACATAAAAATGGGGACCTTGTTTTAAAAATTATATAATTATAGTCCCTGCAGCAAATCTTAGTTTTTTTTCTGTATAAAAGTTGCAAATTCTTAAGCTTCAACCCAAAACATTTGTTCAATACCATCATTATTAAATGACGTAACTCATAATAACTGGTGGCTTTCCATTTTTCCACTATGCAAATCATACTGACAGACATTTTCCCATTTCCCCAAGAAACAATCCATGCTGAACTAGTGTTTTTTCATTTGCCCAAAATGCAATCAATACTGACTAGTGTCTTTTTCATTTTCTCCAGATGCAATTCATGCTGACCAGTGTTTTTCAATTTTCTCAAGATGCAATTTATGCCAACTAGTATTTTCCAAACAAGTATTTTGCAAACAAGGGTTTTTTTTTTCCATTTCCCCAAGATACAGTTTATGCTAAATTGGACTTTTTATATTTCCCCAGAATTCAGTCCATGCTAACTGGTGCTTTTCCATGTTGGAATGGTATTTCCATGTTCCCAGGATGCAGTTGGTGCATACTAGTGTTTTTTCTTTCTCCCAGTATGCAATTTATGCTGAATCAATGTTTTTGTGTTTTCCCAAGATGCAATTCATCCTGATTAGTATTTCTCCTTATTTTTCATATAGAACTTATGCAACAAATGAAACAATAAGACTTAGCTATGAAAACTATAGTACTCTCACCAAATAAACCCAATTTTTATGGAACCATATGTCAATCTAATACAAACTTTAACCCTTCCTCCATATGTTTTTAAATGTACTGTCATGTGCTTCACATATTTTTCTCAATATCACATTTAAAATTTCTACATTAACCTAGTTTGACATATGTATCTTGTTATGTAGTAATTATTTTTTCTTTAATTAATGTAAATCATGTTTTCTTTCCTATCACAATCAAGATTGTAAAGTTTTATTATATATGTAATATTAAGAATCAATTTGTATCTAAGACCTCATGTTTTCAAATGTAACTTATATAACCTTTTTGAGTATCAATAAAGTTTACCCTTTGAAACATAATAATAATAATAACATCAATAATAATAATAATAATAATAATAATAATAATAATAATAATAATAATAATAATAATAATAATAATAATAATAATAATAATAATAATAATAATAATAATAATAATAATAATAATAATAATAATCATCATCATCATCATCAATGATATGTTTTCTTTTTGACAGGATCATACTAACTTTGCAATCACAAAAAATATCAATATTCTGCTATACTATACTAAATTGAGAAAAGTGAGATAAATTTGGAGATGCCATCAATGTTAACTCAATAACTTTCAGGAGTAATTAATATAAATTTTATTGTAATTTAAATATTAACAGATAAATTGTACACATTCTGAATAATGTTATACCAATGTAAAACTAATTGAACTTCCAAACATGTAAACTTGAACTCAAAGTATATGCTTGATAATTCTAATGGTAATTTATACTTGACATATATGTTAATTGACAAACTGTATGCTTTCAGCATAATTCTGTATCTATGTTAAATTAATTGTATTCCATTTTATGTTCCACTTTTAACTTTGCTAGCTTTGAATTTAATGTATATTATTTATTGATAATCTTAATGTATAATAGAAATTGATATGTATTGTTTGATAATACACAAGGAGAGTGAATAAAATAATATTTTGAAAGATACTATACTAAATTGCGATATATATGTCTTAAATTACACTTCTGTCTTTTGAAGTGCCAAATACAGACTTCTTATACTGATCCCTATTATACTGCAGGAGATTCTCAATTCTGGACAAAAATGATATATTCCTCTATATCATGTCTATTCTTCATAATCTAATGAGAGATTTATCACTAAACTATAATAACTTGAATAAATATCTTCATATAATAAACTCTCATAAATGATCAAGAGATTCTTTTTGTTTATATTGAAACAAATACATTAGTTTCATGTACATTTATTTATATTTAGTTCCATTCTCATATTCAAAATGATTCAAAATAATTTAAAAGTCGGAGACATAAAAAATGCGTAGTTTTCACGAATGCAGTTTATTAAGGTAAACAAACTATAGTGATTAAAATCTTTTTTTAAAAAAAATAAAGAAAATGATAAAAGCTTTAAAAAACAAGAATTCTTCTTTTTAATAAAGAACAAAAGTTCTTATTAATGAAACTGAAACATTAATAAATAAAAGTTTAATAAATTGGGATTTAATATGTTATTTGTGAACTAGATCAGAAATCTAAAAACATGTTGTTGTTTTGTTAGTTGCCTTTGGCTAAGTAACACATGAAAGTAAATCCAAGGGAAATCAAGGTTACCACCGAGAAAGCTATTCTCAGCAAGACATACTATTGGTTAACTACTGAATCCAGTGGAAAGATATAAAAAGAGTCTGACAAAAGTTTCTATCAGTAAATATTCGCGATCTATCAAGCACAACTATAAACAGTATCCGAAGATTAAATCTTCCAAGATGTGTGAGTAGGGAATTATAGCTTTTTTCTTCTCAACCTGCTCCATGATTAACTTATCCAACATCTGCTTGTGAAACATCTACATGCAAAAGGGTAACTAAAGCAAGATGCCTGTCATTTAAATGTCATTCAACAAAGCCACTAGCAAGCAATTCTGGAAACAATAAAGAATAAATTACGGTAAGAAAGCTTTGATATTTCTCAGAAAATAATATTATTAAAATGAAAATATATTTAATTAAAATGCAATTGAAATACAGTGAAATGTCTATAGTATCAATAGGATCTAATATTAAAGTTATCTTATTTTCTGTTCTAAACGATCTATCCCAAGAGATAAAGAAAGTGGCATATTTAAAACGATTCTGTTAACTATTGATTTTGTTTTTAAAATGAGATCGTCAATGAAAATTATAATAACGTGTTTATAACTCAGATGAAATTAGCAAATATACAAAATGAATGTATTTAATAAATTTATACTATATTATGAATAAATTCAGGCATTTAAATATGATTTAGTACGTAAATAAAGTTTAATGGTTATACATGTATAATGAATCACATACTTGAATAAATTGGAAGATTAAGAAAATCTTTTTTTTTTTAATTTTATTTATTATTTGAAAACTCAAAGAAAAGGAATATAAACACTGAATTAAAACATGTTATATATATATGAGTTGAGAAGTAAGAATACCAAAACAATGTGTCACGGTTAAATGTACAACGATATACCTGGAGTTATTGATGCATATACAGATAAAATATATTTACTAGCTTGAATATGTTATATATATGAGTCTTATGAATTTGGAAATACCAGTTACCAAATAAAGTAACGAAAAGTCTACATACGTTAATTAATGACAAATCTGAATAAAAATGTGTGAATACCAAATAAATGCACTTGCAAGATGAATTGATATCTGGACAAATGAAAATACATACCCTTATATTTTACATGAATAACCAATGGATATAAAGGTGCTTATATCAATCGATTCAAACCCTGAAATGGTGACTAATAAACCTACAATAAATGTGCTTATATTATTGATTCAAACCTGGAATTGGATAACAATGAATAGAAATATATTTACTGTGCTTTGACTTACCTAAAATTAACTGGAATAATGGAAATGTTCTTGTCTATAAAGAACTTCTTCATACATGAGTTAATTTAATCCATGTTACATGTGACAACTACCTGAAAGATTAAAGATCAGAATTAAGTAAAACTCTGAATTAAACAAATGCTATCAGTTGTCTTCATTATTATCTCTGTTGTCCTCATATATTATACTCCTCTCTTTGAATTAACTAACACTAAGTAACTAAAGATATAAATTGTTAAAAAACTATTGAAAGAAGGACTTTAGTATATTCTTAATAAATTGCACTCTTTAATTTTCAATGAACTATTATTGGAAGTAGGCCGAAGAGATACAAGGGACCATCAATGAAATATTTTGTTTGATGTTTGAAGGACAATTATTCAAACCTGTTTTGTTAAATAAATTATAATAAATAACAAGAAATTTTAATTTCTTTTGTCCATGACATTTTGCATCAATTGTATTATTGCACTGGTCTACAGGAATTTTGTGCCTCCTGAGCTATGCTTGGCATAACCAAGCCTGGGTAAGTAAGGTTATAGTGAGCTGGCACTCTAGTGGTGCTGTTTGGGGAATCTCAAACCTAGAAATTTCTAGATGTTTCCAGTCTCTATGGTGCTACATCTCCTGATGAGCAGGAAATATTATTGTAGGATTGGTAAAATTAAACATTGAGTGAAATCAATCTTTGTTTACTTCCTACAATATAATATGCTTATTGGGAAATAAGACCGACCAAGCAGAAAGTGGTAAAAGGGTTTGTGTTATAATATATACATACTTGCATATAATATATTAATATAATAAATGACATCTCAAGGTGCATCTTGATTGTAGCTTCAAATTATTTGTCAAAAGAAAATAAATAAATTTCACTAATGATATTATGAGAACAAATGCTAATAAAATTCTTATAAAGCATATTATCTATGCATTATGTATATACCATATATGTATTAGATATACATATTAAATCAAAAAAAATACCTGGTGAATTGTTAAGAAAAAAAAAACATGTACTCTGTAATCTTTTTTTTAAAAATATAATTATTTTGATTTATCTTTTTTTTTATTACTATTATTATTTTTTCAAAATTGACAGGTATTTTAAAAGTTTAGGTTTGATTCTGCTTGACTCAGATTAACATCGCAACTTATCTTTAGTTGATAAATGCTCAAATTTTATGAATAATGAAAGTTGACATTTCTTAAAGCTTCCTTTCTGCTTGTTAAATTAAGATGAACTAACAGATATAGCAAAGTTATTTCAAATATTTTTATCTTAGAATTCTCATCCTAATCTTCAGGACAAATATAATGATTTATTTTTAAAATAATTTATTTCTCTTTTCAGGTGCATGGTTATTGATAATTTTTTTTTCCTCTTTCAGATGGTAATTAGTTGTAGAGATATAGGGCAAAGAGAATAAAATTTCTCAGGCAGAAATTCTTACTTAGCAATCATTATTTGGTATTATTTACTCCAGATAAAGTTATATTAATTAAAATTTAGGCAGAAGAAAGAAAAAAATTCATTAATAACAATTTTTTATTCCCTCTCACTTAAAATGATTGTCATCAATAATAAAAAATTACAAGCACAATCTCTTTTTCCTTTGTTGCATCATTAATTACATGGCTTCCTAGCTTACACTTTCATAATACAATAAAAGTCTAAAACCTATTGCTAATATAATTATCAATTTTTAAAAAAAAAAAATTAAAAAATATTTTACAATTGTTTCAAAATAAATAAATAAATGACTAAATCTCATAGATACCTAAAGAAGATCTGAGCAATTCAGGATACATACAATAAATAAACACATATAGGTAAATCATAAATCTTTTTTAACAAACATTATATTTTATATATTATAATCATTACTATTTCTCATAGTGATTTTCATATAGTTTGTTTATTCATTCTGTATATCATTATAATTGCTAAATCTACAATCATAATAAATGTATAGCACAAAAGTCAGAGGAAACAGAAAAAATAACTACAACAATAATAAATATATATATAAAAAACAAAATCAAATGAAGAAAATAACCAAAGAGAAAAAAAATTGTAACATTTTCTACTACAAAAAAGTTATATATATATATATTAAATAATCAATTTTAGAAAAAAAAAATATATATCAACTAATAAAAATATTAATCTCTTTTTACTAATAACTCAAACTTTATGCACAATCAAAAATAAATATCTCTGCTTTCTGACATTTCCTTCTATCAATATCTATCTATATATTTTTAACACACACACACATATATATACTGATGTCATAATTGACTGCAAAGATGGATATTCCCAATCTTTACAATAAATATATATTGTAACATTTTACATTTGGATTTAGGTCTTACATTGTGCACTATAAAATGCTAGTTAATCAGACTATAAAAAGAATAGTTATATTTCCTGATTAATTGACATAATGTTTTATTATGATTTTCATTGCCAGTGGAATGTTTTTTATTTATTTAAAATGATACCAGGGTCTCTAGACCCACTGATATCCATTGCATTGCATCTTCACTTAATCTGTTATAGGAAATTCCCCAGGCTTAACTATTAAACCAGCACATTGGCTAAGGTAATTTATACATTTCTTAAACAATATTTTTGATAATAAAATCTAATAAGCTAAAATTAAGAACATACAAGAAAAACTTGATATTAAAGATAAATATTTTATTACAACAAATTGAAATATTTAAATGATAAATTATTAATAAAATGGAAAGAACATATACACACTAATTCAGACAATAATGTTAACCCACAATAAAACAGTTTTTTTAAATATACCAGTGAATATCTCTTTAGTTGTCTCAGAAATTTCTAGTTAGTTTTATAGTTAAATTTAGTCTGCATACATTTAGTTAGACACAAATTAGCATATAAATAACTTAGCTTACTGGTAAGTTTGTGTAGATTGTATATTCTTGTAGCATACATGTATTTCTTGGGATATCAAGCTCATTGGAAGTTAACTGATTTATTCCATCAACATTTCATGTTTCTGGTCAGTATGGCTAGGCACAAAGCTTTTGGAGTGAGCTTTTTATGATGAGAGAAGATGTCCACAAAATTCTCCAGTTTCTATTCATGCCCAACACATTGGTTCAGAAAGGAAATATTTTTAAATTTTTATTATGGTTGAGAAAACAAAGGAACTACAATTAGACCTTCTCCTCTCAACCAACCAGGGTGCATGAAACTTTTAGCAAAAAGAGCCTGTTAGCAGTTTTTCTGCCTCTTTTATAACCTTGAGTCAGTTTTTTAGATTTCTGCACATATATTCTTATCTTTTGTTATTAAAATACAAGTTGACAGTCTTGTACATTTATTTTTTTTTTTTGTTACAAAGTTCTCTTTTTTATAAATTATTTCAGCCATTTTTAATTAGCGTTAAAACTGTGGTTGTAATCTTTTGCATTTGGAATTTCTTTTAGTTATCTGAATTAATAATCTGCATATATTTTTATTCTTACAATTTTAACTTTTATTTTTAATTAAATAGATAATACTAAATGCACAAATAACTTTCATTGTACATATCTAAAAACAAAATTATATTAACACAAATAAATAAATAAATAAATTGCATCCATTGATGGTTTTTAAATTTTACTTTTAGTTTTTAAAATATTTCCAAATGCCAAAACACACGTGAACTATGATACTCAAAAACTAACAATTCTGATTTTGAGTATTATACAAAACATATAATGATGTTAACTATTTATACCTCTATTCAGAATGTAATAAATGTAATAAGAATGCTTATATGCAACTATAGACAAGCTTATTATTTCTATAAATTAAATATGGCTTAACACTTTCAAGAACTTATGGTGTTCTCATATTATGGCATTCTCATATTCATAGCATCTTACTATGAATATGAGAATGTCATAATTGTGTATAAGTGCACTTAATGTATTTATTACAGAACATATAAATAAGATGATTCATTAGAATATAAATAAATAAGTAAGATTAAAAAATAGTTTGAAATTAATTATCTTAGCATTTTTGAAAATTTAGACAAAACTGGAAAATGTATAAAAATGAGTTCTAAATATTCAAGTTCATAAAAATATATGCTATAGCTCTAAAAGAAAATTAAGAACTGGAAAACAATTGTTGATGATGATCAGTTTTATCAATTGATGATAATGTCCTCACATCTAGATATAAAGATATATTTTTAAGCAAAAAAATTCAGTAGAACTGGAAATTTTTGAATATCAGAAAAACAACTTCAAATGTTTTAGATAGTATGTCTAGAAATCTTGGAATATTAATCAGAATATAGGTATTTAGCTATTTTTATCAGGGATATATATAATCTTATATGATTTTAAATATTCTAATATTGTTTTTTCTTTGAGATAAATCAGAAGGGTAACAAAATGGGTGATTTATTCTATATATATTGAAACAGTTGACCTTTGTTTAAGATCAAGTTTCACTGTTCCACCACAGCCCACATTTTATCCTGCTTCTTTTTTTAATTTTTTTTTTTGTAAAATGTATATAAATTATACGTATATTTCTGAGAAGTGTCTATGAGATTTATAAATATAAATCTTAAATAAAAAATTTCTTTAATCATTTTAAATATTAACTTTTATAAATGCGACTCAGATATATACATATATTACAAGAGCGTATATATAATTAAAAATACTAAATAATTTTATTACTTTTAAAATTGTATTTTTTTTACTTTTATTTTTAATACTTTGTAATTATATTTTTTTGTCATAAAACTACATAAAAATTCAAGATGGAAGATGCAGTCGTTAACTGTCCAGGAATAATTAAAGGGGTGGGAACATTAGTTTATTTCATGATTTAAAAGGAATTTTAAATTAAATTTAACGAAAGTAAAATCTAAAACAAAGCAAATTGATTTTAGTTAGCTATTAACATTTTTATCAAATCCATTTCCAATCTGGAAATTGATTTGAATTTATTTTGGACAGTTATCTCATGATTGCATCTCTACTAACAATAGAGAAAAGATTTTTATAAATTAAGGATTAATTAGAGTCAAGAAGTTTAATTAAAACAAGCATTCTTTGAATAACTAAAAACTGACATAAATAGGGCTAAATATCTATTGTGTCAGAGTTTGGTCAATTGTTGCTAGCCAACTCCTCATCTGTTTAATTTTTGAGGGGCCTAAGCTGCCTTCCACTCTGTCTTCAGTTCCAGACTTCACCATGCACAGATGTAGCTCCTACCACTCAAGAGTGCTCGTGCTGTCAAAGAATGCCACCTGCCACAGAAAATTTCTCAGTACTTCATAGAATCCTGAGGTAATCAGTCCAAACACATTATAATCATATTAACTAATTCTAACTTGTAACTCTTTAAAATTAATGTTTTCTTTATGTTTAATTTTTTTTAAAAAACTCACTAATCAATGAGTATGTTCATCTTTCTGTATCAATTCTCTACTATCCAAATTAATGTTACTACAAAACTTTTTATCCAACTCACACTTATTAATTTTATAATTTAGTGCAGTTATAATTTACTTTTAATATTTTTATATTTTTCACTTCAATTTATTTGTAAATGCCAATCAAACTTAGTCTTATGAACTTTTATATCCCTCTGTGCAATAGAAAGGGGGGGATCAATGAGTTCTTGTAATTTATTTCTAAATATCTCGTAAGATTGCGTTTGTATTTTAAATAAATACATGCTTTTAAATAAATGTTTTATCATAAGCTTATACAAAATGTATAAATACGTTGCAATCTGGGGTGAATATTGGTATCCATTAATTTAATGAATTTCTTTACTGATCATCATCACCAAAAAGGCTGGTGACTTAAATCTATTTTATTTGCACTTTTAAGTGCATGAATTTTAGTTTTTTTTATATGTTAAACCAAATATTGATTCAAGATGGGGAAGCAATGCATGCTTCATTAATTACACTTTAACTTATGATAAATGGCTTTACCTTATATGGGTCATTATTTTAGCATATCATTATGTATTTGTTAAACCATTTAAGACTTTACTTTAATATTTAAATTCAGTGACTTTATATTCTTATGATATCATTGCTGTCATATGTCAAATTATTAATAAGCCACATAGGGCTTTGATCTGATTTGCCTGTATCTTATTCCAGGGAGTCACAATCATCTTCATTCTTCTCCAAGTATATATTTATACACTGCTTTGATTTGCTCATATCTCATGCTGAGGAGTCAAAGCTTCCCATCTTTTAATGTTTTCGTTCATAGAAATCTAAGCCTATTTCTGGAACATACAGGTTAGTGAAGATGAAGCTCTGTATGGCTACGCCGTGATCCAGCCCATAGAAACTTCCTGCCTAACCTTTTTTTTGGTACCACCCTAGCATGAAGCTGGTGTGTACCATCTTTAAAAAAATTGGAGAATGATCTTGTCTTGGCCAAATGTGCCATTTCCTCTTTCACTAACATAATGCTAGCACTGCAATTTCTTATAGTTAGTTTTCTAGCCTGCTTAGCAAAATAAATCGTAATGATATGTGATAACAAAACATTTTTCTCTTTCTAATATTTTTCATTGGAGTTTAGATCCAAATTCTCATGAAGCTGTTCTCCCCTTTAGTGAAATAAGCTGTTCCCATATCTATAGAGTTTTGCAATATTCTATGTCAAATGTCAAAAATGTAAAATAAATAATGTTTTTAGTTGACTTACTGATCAAAATGTATCCTTATTTTAATTGTTGTAAATAAAGTCTATAAATGAAAATAAATTTATGTATCAAATGCCAAAGGCATCCTACTAAAATCATATAATCAGTGAAACTATTGTTTCTTGATATATATATTTTTAAATGTATAAAACGTCCACCAATCCATCCAGATAAATCTGTTTTTGTCACATTGAATAAAATCCTATTTTTAAATATACATTAAGTATTGTAAACGCCAAACTAAATTAATATTTGTTAAAATAAAAATCATTGTATCAAGTTTGTTAAATGTTTATAATGAAAATAAAGTTTTAAAGGCATGAAGTTGATTATATATATATATGTAAAACTCATCTTGAATTTTACCCAAATAAATATTTATATTTTAAACTTTAATCCAGTTGTTCGAATCTCCTTAATATATTTATTTTATGTTTTTTTTTTATTTATATCTCAGGTTCACTCAATCTCTCATTATCATTATCACCAGTTGAGTTCTCATGTAAAACATTGTAGCATCAGGCCGGGATAGAATGGATTTATGTGGTATCACCATAGGTGTTGTCCATAGTGTTATTGATTTGGGGAATGGGCAAACAGGTTAGAATTCATGATTGCTCATCGGGGTACTTTTGCCCAGATTCTAAATCTTGTTGGATGGACATACATTTTTGATCTATACAATATATAAGTTCAGGCAGAATAGAAGGAAGTAATAATTTTTTTAAACACTATGTCTGTTCATTAGGACCTTTTAAAGAATTTTGAACAACAGAAATCTTTTGGAGAATTTAAACTGAATTATTTTATTTCTGATCATAAAAAATTTTCACTATGAAGAAAAATTTTTTTTACATATATATCAGCAGCTTTAACAGCAGCCATTCACAAAACAAATATAACATTCAAATCTAAGAAGAAAAGACAAATAATAATAATATACTCAAGAAGAGTTTTGCAATGACTATGAAAATCAATTTATGAATCATAAATATGAACATATATATACAACTAGATCCATTATTCTGTTTATTTGATATGTTGTACAGCTATATTTTATTTTCCATTGCATAAAGCTTTTCTTTCTGAAACACTTCTAATTAAAGCTCTTCTTTGTAGTCTATTCTCTGCCAAATTATTTTACTAAAAACAACACAGCACCTTTTTAGATGGTCTTTGATATAATCCTCATATTGTAAATAGAGTTTACATCTTCCACAAAAACCATGCTCAAGTTTACCATAAAGTTTTGCATTATTCAATAGATTCACATGTCCAATCTAACAATGACATGATTCTGTAGTAACACATTCAGGTAAAAGAAAAAACATATTATGTAATTGGGTTTATAATGTTGCATTGTATTTTTAAAATTTTACAGAACATTCTTAATGACTTTATATTATTTTTATGATGTTCCCAGGTCTTTCTTCCATACAATAAAATAGATAAAGTAACAGCTCATTGTTTATGAAATAAGTTCTTTTAACTTATTGACAATGGCATATTGGAATCTGTGGTGCTCTTCAACATCCAAGTTCATCTTTCTACATAAAAAGTTATCAAAATATTTAAACTGGGTTACATTCTTAAATTGATTATCATCCAAGCTAAAAATTACAGAAGATTTTTTTTCCATCATGAGCTGTTAAAAATTAGAATTTTTTAAACATTAATTACTAAACAAAAGTTTCTATATGTTGCATTTAAAACATTAAAGATATTCTGTAAATCATTTTTTGAACTGGAAAAATTAGCACAATCGTTAATATTTTGTAAATCCAGATTACAACAAAATGAAATTGTTGTGTTTGTTTTTAACTGATTTAAATTTAAAATTTCCCATCAAATCTGTATAGGTGGGCCTCTACTTGTGTACCTAATTGTTTTTTGAAATGTGTATGAAAGTTGACATATAGAAAGTAGAGCAATGTAAAAAAAACATCAAAATGAGTTTTCAAAATACATGTATATATATATTGCAAAAATCAAGTCATATATCACATATAACATATATAAGTTCTGCTAAATACTATTTTATTTTTAAAAATAAGTTCAAAAAATTCTTAATATATAATAAATTTTCATACTTTGAAAATATTTTTTATCTAATTTTTTTAATCTTAATTAAGGGGGAAAAATGATGCTAAATATAAACCTATTATTATAAAATGCTGAAAACTTTGAAATTATTCAAATGGAAATCAATCTCCGATAATGCGCTATTTTTTAAATATTATAAATTTCTACACACTCGCCTGTCAGTAAGAGTTTAAAAAACTTAAATGAATCACTTAAGTTTAGAGCATACATTCTCTATACACCAACTCTTACAGATCATGCTTAAATCAGAGCTTGAGTCTATCGCTCGCCTGATGTTATAATCAAATATTCAATTGTACAAATCTATTTAACCCATCACAGGAAAAAGACAGCATTTTTAAACCATCTATGATTAGACAAACATGCTGAGATTTTTGATATTATTCAAATGGAAGTCAATCACGGATAATACGCTATTTCTTAAATATTATAAATTTCCATGCACTCGTCTGCCAGTAAGAGTTAAATAGATTTGTACAACTGAATATTTGATTATCACATTAGGCACACAATAGACGTAAGTCCTGATTTAAGCATGGTCTGTAAGAATTAATGTATGTACAATGTACACTCTAAACTCAAGTGATTCACTTAAGTTTTTAAATTCTTACCGGCAGGCGAGTGCATGGAAATTTATATTTAAGAAATTGTACATTATTGGAGATTGTCTTCCATTTGAATAATTTCAAAGTTTTCAGTGCTTTATAATAATAGGTTTACATTTATAAGTTATGTGGGTCTAATCATAGGTGGTTAAAAAATGAGACACTGTCTTCCTCCTGCAATGGGTTAAATAGATTTGTACAATTGAATATTTGATTATAGCATCAGCACACAATAGACTCAAGCTCTGATTTAAGCATGGTCTGTAAGAGTTGGTGTATATAGAAAGTATACTCTATGCTTAAGTGATTCACTTAAGTTTTTAAACTCTTACAAGCGGGCGAGTGCATGGAAATTTATAATATTTAAGAAATAGTGCATTATCGGAGATTGATTGCCATTTGAATAATTTGAAGCTAAATAGGTAGGCATGCTCAACTCAATCATATATGTATATGATCTAAACCAATAATATTAAAAACATTTAAAAGCATAATGAAGATTAACTTGATAGTATATAAATTTGGAAATACTGTATTTCCACAATTTTGAATGTATTTTTTAATTTTGTTTTGCATGATTGAACATATTGTTAATCAGCTCAAATTATATGAGCAGCCAATTGGAGCAAAATATTCACCATCTTTGTCTCAAATTGTATGGAGATTATGAGACCTTGATTTCTTTTTGTCTGCATTAACTTATTTTTTTCATTTTTTACTCATGTTTATGAATTAATAAGGGCAATTTTTTTTTTACCAAAACAGAAATGTATATAAAGTGATAGCACATCTCCTAACATAAACTGATAAGACAATTTATCAACACATGTTAACTCAAAACATCCCTGCTGAAGACTAAACCTGTGATGCCAAAAATGGAAGTGATTAAAGTCAGGGGGGTGGGGAAGAACTAGTGACTAATAGTCCATGAAAAAGGAAGAATTATTACACGAAAGTATGTCTTTTGTCATATATATATTGATAAAAATTGAAAATTATGAAATAGCGAATCGTACAAAAGTAGAATGTATAAAAGTGGAGAATTGCATGTATTTCATTTTGATCTCTAATTCAGTAACCACCTATAAATAATTCCAAAAATCATCATTATAAAAACTTAAACTGGTAATTAATATCTTAATTTAATGTCAGTTTTCATTTTAAATGACTCAGATTTTCCATCAGTAGTAATAATATTTCCTCTCATTCCATTATATAGAAGCTTTATAATATGAATAAACTTTAGTGAACAACCAACTAATTAATTTCAAACAATGTCATGGACTCATTTGATTAATTAAGTTAAATACCTTGACCAAATCAATAAAACTAACATGTAAATTCCTATTTCATTTCTATCATTTTTGTTATATTTGCCTGGTAACAAAAACCATGTCAAATGGCATTATTGTATTCATCTATGAAAAACAATATATTCATCAAAATCTTTCAAAGTATCTTTGCTGTGGTCAATAATAATATTTCATAAATAATTGCTACAATTTTATCTATTTCCTTTATTTTTAAAAATTGGAACAATAAAAGTCCCCTTAAGATCAAAAATCACAATTTCATGAGTTCATATATTTTGAAAATATTCCAATATTGTTGAAGCTTACATCTGATAATTTAAAACTTTTCCAGAAAAATCATCAACACCTGTTAACATTTATATTTTTAAAATTACAAAACACTGTACTAAATTTGCTAAGCTAGATGTCTTTGTCCAAATTTAAATGAATAGAGAAAATGGATATATTATTAAAGTTGCCATCTTAATTCTTTTATTATTATTCAAAACACAAAATACTTTTCCACTGCTATCATAAAAAGTATCTTATTAGTAGATATTGTAAAACTTAAAAAGAACTTATCAAAATTGCATATCAAATAAATAGTGCGTTCTTTATGGGATATATTTATGTTTCGTAGATTAGTTTGTACAATCATAGCAAAACTCATATCTAGTATATTATTATTATTATTTGTTTTGTCTTTTTATCTTTTTCTTATGGAGTTCAAATAACCATATTCATTTGTGAATGTTGATTCTAATGAAACATTTATTTTTTATTTCTATAATTACATTTATTCTATTTTTTATTAAGTGTTCATACTTTGGTAGTCGTATGAATAGTATTTCTTTAGTATACTGTTTCTTTCCAATACTTTGATACTGCATTTATTATTATGGGGTCATTCATCTTGTTGCTAGGTACCCTCTTCTTTTTTCACAATCAGTCTTTGTAAATATACACTTTTTAGGCAACTAAGTAATCATCCAATATGATTAAAATAAGATAGCTTTAATCTAATCATTAAAGTTTAGATCTAATATGTTCGAGTATTCATTTTCTTCCAATCTCACTACATTTATGCTATTTAGTGTAAGTTTAGTAATTAATAGATCACGTGATATGTAGTAGGTCAATTCATTTGTTGTTGTTTTTTAAAGTTCATGATATTTTCAAAAATCTTTAACAGAAACACTGTACAAAACATAAATACTTTTCATATATTTTTTCTTCAATGCCCAATTTTTATATGCCTAGAGAATCACAACAGGTTTGATATTTATTTCTAAAGATATATCTTTATGTCTAAAACTTTTTACAGGTCTTACATAATACCAGTTTTGAAATAAGTATTTTGAGTGCTAGGTTTTTATTGTTGATGATGATCTACAAAAATAAAGACTGTCAGTAGTCTGAATTTTCATCAAAAATTCTTTAACCAGTTATTTTTATCATTTGATTTCCTTTATGACTATTATGAGATATTTTGTATATTCAGTTACAAATGTGATGTCATAAGCATTTCTAAAGATGTCAACCATTTTTGTGTCAATTCTGAGTCTAAATTTATCCCATTTAGCTTTTCTCATTATATATTCAGCATACAAATTGGACAGATAGGGTGATAATATGCAATTTTGTTTGACTTCTTTGGCAATATAAAATTAGTCAATTTCACAATATTCTGTGTCTTTTCTTATATAAAGATTTCTTATAAAGCAATGAAATTTTTATCTTTACATCCATTTTCTTAAAAAAATATTCCATAATTTATCATTTTATCTGTAATTAAGGTCTTGCTATAATAATTAAAGTAAAGCTCATATATATATTTCTAGTATCTCTTGATCTTTTATGTTATTCAATACTCATCAAAAGTGATATCTCTTGTTTTTTAGTTTTTCTGAAACAAGATAGACTTTTTTTTTCCAATGTAAGGCTTTAATATTATTTGCAGCTCAACATTTTACATACTCTGTTATGACTTTATTCCAATCTACAGGTCAATGTGTAGTTTTCCAGATCAATAGTAATGTTATTAATTCAGTCGATACTTTTATTGATCCCTCATTAGTTATTATTTTTTTCAAAATTTTCTTATGCAATGCCATTAACTCAAGTTGTCTTTTGGAAATAATCTCACAGCTAATTTGATATTATTTTTCATTACTAATATTTTTTCTATGCATAATATCTCATCATAAATATTTGTTTTACATCTTTGGGTTATAACTTGTTACATTTGTGAGTAATGCAGAAACAACAAATCTTTTAAACAATAAATAATAAAGTTTTACATGTAATAGTACAAGTTAAGTCGAAAATGATGAGTAACATATTTATAGCTTAAAAGTGACATTTAGTTATTAGAATGTAACCAAAATATGTTGGTTATGTAGTCAATTAATGACAATGTTTATATTATGTTTTCTTCCAACCATATTAGGTGCATGTTACTGGATTTGAATTGCTTCATTAATCTATGTTACTAATTTAAAATAGTTTTGATTTCTGTGTTGACAGTGTCTTTTGGATAGGATTATCTATGTTAGTATTGATTATTTTGAGCGTATCTCATTTATTCAAATCAAATGCATAGAAAAAGACAACTGTAATGACCAATGGTTGTTCTAAAATATGTTGATAGCTTCAATTTTAAAAGAAAACATAATTGTTTAAATAAAATAATTGGTAATGCTAGTTTCAGGTGTTTAATTCAACTCCATTATTAATTAGTAATATTATAACAAGCTCTTCTAAATATTTCTTCCATATGGAGGTATAATGTAGAGCCCATCAATGGTATTAAAATAATTAAAGTAATCCTCAGTTCCAAAAAGTTTAGATCTCACTGTTTAAATTTAGAGCCTAAGCCTATGCATATATATATAACTTATATTAAATCAAGATTATATTGATTAAACTTTATTTTGCAATTATAATAAAATAAATTAACTTTTATTTTATTTTTGCAAATTTTTTGATGGAATGAGGGAACAGAAGATAATGAAAAATTTTCTCATTTTGATTTTCTAAATAAAATAAATAATTGCTTTTGAAAATTATTTCCATTTAATCGTTAGCTTGTTTCTAAAAAATAGATAACCTTACTGAAAACTGTAATTTGTTTTAATCAAATGTGTAATAATAGAAAACAAAATTTATATTTTTATAGATTAGTATTATTATTTTTAAAAAATGAAAATAGTTTAATTAATTTCTAAATAGAGAAGTTAACTTTCATTAAAAAAAAAAAAAAGAATTAACAAATAATAAAACATTTTCAAGCGACAAATGATTTTTTCGTAAATATATTTTAAATTTTAAAATGTTTGATCCAATTAAGATTACAGTTATATAAAAACAATAACGATAGAGAGAGAGAGAGAGAGAGCGCGCGCGAAAAAGAGATTAGTATTATTAGATATTTCCCACTCAAATATTACTTTTGTTTTTTTTTAAACAGTGCCTTCTTTTAGAATTATTTTTTTTATTGTTGTTTTTGAATTATTCTATATACAAAAAAATCTTTACATATGAAACAAATTAAAAAGCAAACAAAATTTTCCAACAGTACAAAACAAAAGTGTTTTTATATATAAAACATTAAGTTGATTTCAGTTTTATTCTTTTTATTTATTTTTAAAACAGTCCAAAAACAGTTTTATTTTGGACAAAAAATATAATATATCACCGTAATAATTAATATTAAAAAAGATAGGGAGAACGGTGAAGGAAAAGACACCATTCATCCGGCTTGAAAATTGTAGGCTAGTGAGGATTTGAGCAGTTTTCCATCCTTGACATTGAGAATAACTAAACATTCATTTTCTAACCAATATTGGATGTTTAATTAGATGCTGTTTATTTAAAAGAAAAATCTTAATCTTTAGTGAATTTTTTTTTCAAGTTTATCCTGGCCTCAATTCATTGTCTTTGTAAAGAGAACTTAATGCGCATATACTTTACTTTATATGAAGGGTATATATATATATAAATTTTAAATTAAACATAGCTTCAGTAAATATATGTAACCAAGGAGGGTAAGCTACTACCCCCCCCCCAGCTATAAATTAAAAGCCTCTAAACATTGAACAAAGCATCAAGAATGGAATGAATCCATCTATTCTTGTAGCGATGGAATATAGCACTTAAGAATTCTTAAACTTATAATCAGTTATACAAGACTGGAGACAGAATCTCACTTTTAATGCCTTGATTGTAAAAATTAAATAAGATTTAATATGCAAGCTTTAAATTAAACATAGCTTCATTTATGTGTAAACAAAGGGAGTAGATCACCCTTCTCCAGGCTATCACTTAAAAGCACTCTAAATATTAAACAAAGAATCAAGAACAAAATGAATTATTCTTGTAGCTCTGATTTTGTAAGAATACTTTTTGTCAGCATTGTTAGTAATTCAGTGCAAAATTAAGAGCTATGATAAATTAAGTTCACTCTGAATTACTAACATTGCTGACAGGGGTATGCTTATTTAACCATCAGAACTACAAGAATAGATAGATGGTTTTATTCTATTCTTGATTCTTTGTTCCAAATTTAGAATGCTTTTAATTCATAACCTGGGGCAGAGTAATTTACTCCCTTTCTTTATATATATGAAAATAATAAATATATGAACTAACTTAAGAAATATAAAAAATTACTAATAAAAGACAATTACTTCTCTATAAAGCTGATTTAATATTTCAACCAGCAGACTGGTTTTCATCAGAAAGCACAGCAAAATGAATACTTCCAGAATTTAAACATTAAAAAAATCCACATATCAGATAACAAAATTAATTCCTATAGATTACAATTCTTTCTTTATAAATCTTTTTTTAATCTTTTTTAAAATCTTTCTTTATAAAATTACCTCCTCTTATTCATTATATAATAATTCTTATCAATCAACTAACTGATAAATGTCTCATATTTATTATTTAAAACAACAACAAAAAAATAATAATTACATTCTTATAAAATACTTACAAAGCTTTACAAAACCCTACAAAAATAAAAAAAATTTCAAACACAAATTAAAAATTACTTTAATACATGTATATACAATATAATTGACTATAAAAACTCTGTATAAAAAATTACAAAAAAAAAACGTTTTCAAAAAAACTTTTGAAAAAAAACTAAAATATTTGATTATAATCCCAGTGCATAACGTTATACTGAAATAAGTATACAAATATTAAGTCACCCCACATGGTTAAGAAATCCAGTCCCATCCTCTGTGAATTAATATATAAATACATAAGAGATTGTATTTCAAAATAGCCAGCTCAAAGAACCCCAACACATACTATTTATTATATATATATACACTATACATATTTTACTAGTCCACATATAAAATATAAAAAACGAATAATAAAGCAATAAAAAATAGAACAATAAAAAATAGTTCTCTAAGAAACAAGAAAACAAATCCCTAGGAAACTAGGTAATTCAAAGATGTGATAATACCCATATTCATATTCATACCATGATGATATAATATCTTAAATTTAAAAATAAAAAATGTTTTTTCTGCTTTCTTTCTCTCATGGAAGAAATATTATCCTCCAATATAACCACTCTTAAATCATCAAGTGAGTGATTAGGTAAATTAAAATGTCTAGAAACTTATCTGTCTTCATTTTTATGTAAAACATCAAACCTATGGTTAATTATTCTAATATGTAAACTGTTTGCTAACTCATTTATATAATGACTCAAGCGCCTATTACATTCTATTAAATATATTAAGTTCATACTTTTACAATTGACATAATTGCAGATATTCCATTTAAAATTATGAAGGGTATTCACCTGAACCATCTTCATAACAATAATATGTTTGCATGTTAAACATCTTTTATTCTCAAATGAAAAACATTCATTCTCTGACACAAAATTAGTACTAAAATCTGTCCCTATGAGTCTATTCCTAAGTGTCCTATATCTACGATATACAATTTTAAGTGGATAGGAAAAAACAGATCTCAGATAATATGTGGAATTTAATATATAAAAATGTTTCTGTAACATTCAGTTAATATTAGATAAATCATCATTAAAAATAAGAACAGTGATGTACCTATTAATTGACTATTTCTTTTTTTAGACAGAAGTTCCTTCTTGTCAAACTCCTAAAGATTTTACCACTGCCATATCCAATAATGCTTTAGGATATTTCATATTGATAAATTTATTATAAAAATCTTGTTATTTTGTTGAAGATATATCTCTATTAAAAATTGACTGTAGGGAATATTAATCTTTAAGTACTTAGAGCAATTATTGTAAAAATGTAAGTAACCATGACTATAAGTTGGCTTCCTATAAATATTAGTACTAAGAATATTATTACTATAGGTAATCTGAACATCAAGAAAATGAGCCACCATTTTAGAAAAATTAATTGAAAATTGTATATTTTTATTAAAATTATTTAAGTATTCAAAAAATGTATGAAGGTATTCTTCATTGAATGGCCAAATAATAAAGACATCATCTATATATCTCAACCAAGTATGAAGTTTAAATCTAACCTTCTCAAGTATAGAGCACTCCAATTGAGCCATAAAGATGCTAGCATAATTTGGTGCCTTTCTTGTTCCTATTGCAATAACTTTCTTTTGTAAGTAGTATGTAGAGTTAAAAACCAAAATAAAAAAAAAAAAATTCAGTAATAGTTGTAATCTGGTTCTGATCATATTCCTTGTTTTCATCCTCATAAGATATATTAGTATACAATGATGTAATGTCTAACATCTCTAAAAAAAACATTCACTTGGTAGTAGAGATTTGACATTTTCTAAAATAGAAAGAAAATGGGTTGTATCCTTAACATATGACTCAAATGATGGAAGAATATCATGTGTAAGACCATCTACATATGCTGAAATCTTTTTAGTAAGACAACCAATGCTTGCTATTGTAGGTCTATTGGGACAACCAGGTTATGAATCTTGGATAGAATGTAAAACTTAGTGGATTTATTTATTTTTGATAAAAAAAAATTATATGTATCCCTATCAAGTAAACCCCATACTTTCATATCCTTCTGACTGAAAAAGACACCTCTAAATAATTTATTAACAATAGCCTGCTATAATTTCATAAAAGTTCCTATCATTTAAAAGAGGGCTTTATTCATATAATCACCCCTACTCATAACTACTATTGTTCCTTCTTTATCAATTGGCTTAATAATAAGATCTCTCTTTTCTAAATTATATAATGCATTTTTTCATCTAATGTTAAACTGTTTTTATATTTCTTATGTTGTTTCCACTTCATTTCTTTAATACTACCTTGATAAACCTTATCAATAGACGTATCAGTAAAATGTGTCGCTAGTGTCTAGATGTCCAATCAGATTGCATTTTATTAATGGTATTGCATTCATTATTTCCCAAAAAATTCTCTTAGTGTTGCTTAGTAAAATTATCCAAATCCTGATAAATTTTAAATTCTTTTTTTTTTTGGTAATATGATTGGACTGTTGGGCAAAAAGATAACCCCTTATTCAAGAATGAATATTCTGCATCACTAAGTATTGCATCAGAATAAATTAATAATATTGTTGTCTTACTTTTTAATTAGATACAGGAATATGTCATTAGATGCATTGAACTGTTGAATTTCTGGAAAGTTATAATTGCATGTGGAAGAGTTAGTAGACATACGAATCATGAATATATCAGCATTTTGAATTGTTTTAATGTGGACATATAACCATATCAACTGAATCTGAAAATGATGTAAATAATTGGACAACACCCATATCCAAATCCTTAACCATTTTAAATCTAGATACATTAAGATTAAAAAAACTTACCAAATATAGAATAATTATTTTCTCTAAAAAACTACCCAGACTTCTTAGAAAAATCTCCTGCATTTTTAAACCAATGACTTATGTCCTTTTTTTTTTTTAAAAAACCCATTCCTGTAATAATTTTTGTTCATCCAACTCCATGAAATTGTGAATATTAAAATCTATAATTTCCTGCTCAATTATCTTAACCCTAATCAAAAAAAAATCTTTAAGCACATACAATAGTTTTATAGATGTTTGTTCTAATATACTATTTCATTCAATTTTATAGTCCCCTGAAAATAATCTATAATAGAATTAATTTTAATTCTTAGAGCTTTAGAAACAATATTATTGTCAAGAAAAAATATAAAATTCTCAATGTGCTGTTTATAATCTTATTAACTTCTCAAATAATTTCCTAAGTTTAAGAATTATTTTACTATATAATGTCAGTCATATATTTTTATCCAGCTTATTATGATCTTGTCTATTCTGCAAACATAAAGATGAATGCTTGCGAATCACCCCTGTATTAATCACCATTACCATATTTTTCTGTTGCATTCCCAAACCAGATTTATTATGATTAGCTTCAATCTCTAAACTAAAAATAGTGTGTCTATGTGCATCAAAAATTAAATTATTCTTCGTAACTAGTCTTAAAAAGCGTCCCTTAGTGTTTTACAGTTTTAGGAAGACGGGACGACTGTCCCTTTACCTTTACATCTGTTATTCAAGGTAAGTCAACTTTTTAATCATTTTATATGATGGAAAGTGATAATATAACCGATAAAACTAAAAATAAAGTAAGCCCCGATCTCAGCATTCAACCCAACAATGCGGTCATCGGCCGTAAATTGTATAGCCTTAGATCTAATCTAAATGCATCTAAACCACCCGTTACAACAAATAAAAACCCACAAATGAGTAAATCAAAAGAAAATTCCATTGCAAATATCAACAAAAGTTTAGAAAATATTCAACTTACCCCTAATACAAACAATAGAATAAATATCTCGTCAAGCGAAACTATTGATACAAGCGAAAACCAATCATTACCTCTCCGAAGCCTTTACTCAACCACAGAAGATTATAATGAGCAATTTCCTTTGCCCAACAATTCAATTAAAACTATATCTGGAAATAAACAAAATTACCAACAAAATGATACTGACGAAATTTTTAAAGTAAAACATTTTCCACCAGAGGTTGACAAAACCAGTACTGTGTCAGTACCGTTTGTCAACAGTAAATTTAAAAATAAAAAAGAAGAAATAAATTATAAAACTAATAAATTTCATTCTAAAACAATCAAAGATTTTAGCTCAGAACAATCCATTGCTACATCAGCTAACGTGCAAGCTAAACCAATTACCTCAATACCAATATTGGAAAATCCCACTACGTACGCAAATATCGTAAGGTCAAAAAATTCTGAGAGCATCTCTGAAAATATTAAGGCCGATAATCTCAACCAATTATATTTGAATCTCACAGAATTAGACATAGAAAAAGAATCAAACACGCAGGAAAATGTCTCTTTTAATATAAACAATATTAACGATGATATGTTCCTAGAAATAAACAATGAGTTCAACAAAACGATACCCAACTCTCTATATAAATCGTTTGCAAACTATTACAGCGATAAGTCTTTAATCTTAGCCATAACAAATCATCAATGTGCTTTATATAAATTCCCTGTAGAACAACTCTACAGTCTAATCAATCAAAAGCAATTAGGCAGAGGCATTCACATGATCCTTAATCATCCCAATGACCGCTATGTGATCGTAGAGTTTAAAACGTGGGCAGACCGAATGAATTTTAAAAATAACTACAAATCTTTAGGAAATTATATACTATGCTCCATAGATATGAACCGTCCAGTTACACTATCTGGCAGAATTCAAAACTGCCTTGCCCACTTAAAAGAACAAGAAATACAAGACATCCTTATTAATTATGGTTCAGTTAGCAAATTTAAACACCTATTAAATCCTCACTTCGAAGATCAAATCCTGTCCAATATAGTTACCTTCACACTTACATTAAAGAAAAACATTATACCCACTGACATACCCACTATTATTACAGCAAGAGGCTCTCCTATGGTTTTGACATTCAGAGGAGTACAACCACAATGTTTCTTCTGCCTTCAAAGAACACACCTCATTAAAGACTGTGCAGCAAGAATATGCACACACTGTGGTATTAAAATGAATAAATTTCACAAATGTCCTGGTAGACCTATTAACAAGTCCTTAAATAGACAATCATCACATAGGACTAATTCAAACAGCAACCTCACAAACCCAGATATTCAGATTCAAATAAATCCTCCAACAAAACCTTCCACATCCAAAACTATATTTCAAAATGAAAATATTCAAGAAAGAACAAACGTCAACCTTTACACTAATAGTAGTAAATCAGAGAACCAAACAACAACAAAACTCTCCTAAACAAATCACGCAAACTAATAATACTCAAGATCAAACATTCGAAACAACTTATACTAATCCCCAAGAAATAATATTAGGTCAAACTCTTTCTACAAAAGAAGATAATATGACCAAACCATCTAAAGAGAACAAGATAAACCCAGGCGATGAAGAAAATACACTCAAAAAAATGTCAAAACAATTCTTCCAATATAACTCCTAACCAGCTTAAAACAACTGATAACAACCCTAAACAGAGTGAACCACAAACTATCTGCAATTCTTCAACTCCTGCAAGAATTAACCTACCAGACAAAAAGATCCATCAAACACCCAACCTGAAAGTCAGCATGATCGAAGATTCACAACTGTTACAGCAAACAGAGAATGTCTCAAGTCTAAAATTCGAACAAAAATCTTATGACAATAAAATAACACTACTATCAAAAGAACAGGAAAAGGAAAACAACACTAATCAACTTCAAAATCCTCAAAAAATTGACACAACAAATAACCAAAATACAATTAAGAAAATTAAAAGAAAATCAATTGCTCAGATAAACAAGCTCTGATGATGACAGCTCCCACCCGGTACTTTACTCACCACCCCCTCTAACAAACAAATCTCCGATAAATCCAACTCAAAGCTTCACAAATCCATAGAAAAAAGAGGAAAACCATGGATCTTACAACCTTAGATACCATTGATTCTCCCGATGATTCTCAGACAGATTACTCTACTCCATCAGACACCGAAGACTTCATGGATGCGATTCCTCAACCAACAAATATATCACCAAGCCATCTACAAGTTCAATCACAAGTCTCTGACTGCCTAACAACATCAGACCTCATTAATATAGAGAGTCCCACTTCACTTGGATCACTTTGCTGAGGACGGTTTGGATTAATCTATCATGTTCTGCAAAATAGTGGCATAAACATTCGCGGCATCAACTCAATCGATAGGTTCTTGCTATTAAAACGGCTCTCACTCTGCTCCCCACATATACTTCTTATAGGTGAAACCAACATCACTATAAGACTGACCATAAAATAAACTCTTCTCTCCTCTCTCGGATTTACTAGTTTCCATCGCCATTCAGCTTCAGGTGGGTCGGATTCTTCTTAGCAAATCAGCACCACCAAAAGTTTCAACATTCTATTCCTAGATGCCAATATTATTATTATAGAAATAGATTATTGGGGTATCCGACATCATAGCTTATATTTATACAGCCAAAGACACCTCTCAATATCTAAAAATAGTTCATATCCTAAATGCCATCAACGCTAGCGAGCCTCCCCTACCTCTTCTCGGAGACTTTAACACCACCTACAATGACTTCAACAAGAGATTTTTGCATCTAATAAATCGCAGATTAATGTGTGGAGAGGGCTTCTTCCCACCCGAAGCCTACTCTTTCTATACTAAAACTAAAAGTCCCAAATTGATCTGGTTTACTACACCCCAGACCTCCATTTCAACCTTGATGCAGCCTTAACCCCTGTTGCTTTCTCCGATCAAGGCTCTGATCTTACAACTCACGCCTATCTCAATCCCTACACCTATAGATGGACCTGGGAAAACCATGCGCATGATCACCCAATCAAACATGACCGGCGATAGTGTCTGAGTCATACATCTATTTCCAGAAAATAAACATCCTTTCCCTCCCTGCTGAGGAGGGCTGGTTTTCCTTCATCGGAATTCTTCAGTCCATATTAAATCACCACACCAGGAAAATCAAAGGACCAAATGGTCTTCTAAATGACCTAACAGACATTAATATACAACTTCAAGCATCACAGCAAAATTTCACAAATACAGAAAAAATTATCTTCCTTAAAAACCTCTACAAAATCAAGCAAAAATCCCTTGCAGAATATATTTCCATCAGAAGAGCCAAATGCTTCTTAGCACAACAACACTGCTGGACGAGAGACACCTCAGATGGGCACTGGGTTACAATAAAAAACAAATCACTCCCACATCCATTTATACTAATGGTACCAATCTCATTGGCTATCCAATGATGCAGCACATCAGCAAACAATTCTGCCAATTAATGCAAAAAGATGGAGCCCCTCCAGTAAACAGCTGGTTGGATGCTGGAGACCCCAGTGAACATGGCATCACAGAAATCCAAATTAAAAAGAAGATATCATCACTCCCTGACAGCATTCATCCTGGCCTTCACGGCATCCCAAATTTCCTTCTCAAACACCTCAGTCAATTCACTGTTCCAATTATTAAAAAAATGATAGATCACCTAGCTTCCGGCTACAGAAACATAGCAGACTTTACCCTGTGGCACTTGTGCCTTTTATTAAAAAGCAAAACCACTAAACGACATTAACAGTATCCGACCAATATCCATGACCCCCACTGCTTATCAAGATTATAGAGTCAGTCATTAAGGACCAAATCCAACCTCAAATTCTTAGTAATATCTCGCCAAACCAATACGGAAAAAAGGGATCATCAACCTCGCATGCTATGTCCAATATAACTGCACTGTTCAATCATATCAGATACATCGTAAATCCAAACCTATTGCCGTCCAACTGGATGTTGCAGCGCATCGATTCAGTACGATCAACACCCTTCTGGATATTCTGATGGAAACGACATTCCAGCTGCAATTGTTCGATTATCAGCAATCTGCTCAACAACAGAGATTTCTCTCTTGATGGCAAGATCACTCCAGGTTTCAAGCCTACAGTCGATCCCTCAAGGACTCCGCTCGTGCCCTTTTCTTCACGCAACATCAACCCTCTTCTGGTGGATATGAAAACCTCCCTGGAAATTCCTTCCTTCTCTCAATAAAGATTTCAATGTATTCCATACAGATGACATCATGGTTGGCTTCCCACCATTAAAACCTTCCCCACTCATGAACATCTTAAACGAAATACAGTGAAACTTGGCCACAAAAAATTTAACAAACTTCCATCTGGAAGATAATGTCTGTAAACAAACAACTCTTCCTTTTCTGCTAAACCACAAAGAACCTTGGCTTCCCAACTTCAAACCTCCAACTGCAATGGCAAGAATGATTCAAGATGCAATCCTCCAATCAACTGAAGCCATCACAACTTCACTCTCTAGAGTATACCTTTCATTATATGGAAAGGTTAGCCTCCTCAACATGATCATAATGCCAAAAATCTCATATTATCTTCCATTCATTAAAATCACTAAACAGTTTCAAAATAAAATTAACCGATTATGCACCAAACTTCTCGGAGAGGAAGGACGTTGCCATTAGCTTGCGGGTATCCAACGACCACGCGGTTCAATGGACTGTCATTCCACTCAATACAGGCAATCATTTTACAAAAACTCACAAATTCTACATAACTGATCCTCTCCTATGGATACTCCAACATTATGAAAAAATTACACCAACGATCGTCCCCCGCCCTTTTCCAGTTCATGGATATCATTGCTAATAGATCATCTACAACTTTATAACCCGACGATGTCCTCTAACCTTAACCAAAAAATCACTTTGTGGGAAGCATACAATCTAATCAACTATAATCAACAACCCATTAAAACCAGCCTAAAAATAACCAACCAAAGACTCATTACACACTTCAAAAGATGGAGCCTTGAACCCAAATTCCTGGACTTCATCATTAAAATAATCTTGATGCGCTTCCCACAAATGGTTTCTTTATCACCAAAGAGGTTTTACTAGCATTGACCCTAGTGGTTTATGTGCTCGGAAGATGAAACCACAGACCATATTATACCCGCTGTCCAAGACTTAAAATACTGAAAGATATAATCATAACAATTCTACATAAGATCTGAAATGATTTTCTCACTTGAAAATGCCATTAATAGTGGAACTTTTTCAATAATAAGGCTCTCTATCTTTGTCCTTTATTCCATATGGATAGTGAGATGCAAAACTCTCATGGAATTACCCCCGCCACAAATCATACCATTGTTTTACGACCTCAAAAAAATCAAGAAACGGACAGCCGCCTCCAGTAAAGCTTTGACGACACCTGGCTCTAACCGCCACCTTTTCCTGAGCAACTCCCACCCCCGAATTCTAGAATAGACTATTAAAAGAAAAAGCGGTTATAAAAAAAAAAAAAAAAGAAAAAACAAGTCCAGTTTCCATATCTACACAAACCCTTCATTATACCTAACCACATAAGTGTATAACAACTACTAACTAACATATTCTAGCCATATGTTAATCAGAACTTTTTATAATATTATTGTACAATTTATTCATTAACTTATCCATTATCAAAATGTAATCACTATTTATTACTAATAAAATTTTTTGTTGAAATGAAAAATTAAATTATTATCCTGTTGATTATTTTGTTAATATAACCTCTAAAATATCTAGTCCTCTAGTAACAGCATCTATACTTTCAATGTCAAAAATGTTACAAATATATTGTTCAATTGCTGAATCAAAATCAACACTTTGTTTAGTTTCAGAAATAGTCTCCTTCTGTTGGGAAATATTAAAAATCAAATCATCTAAAGAAAAAACTATTAAATCTGTTTAGGAAAACAAGGAATATGATCTACACCAGATTACGGCTACTACTGAATTAATAAATTTAATCTTAAATATTTTTTTGTTTTTAACTCTACATATTATTTACAAAAGAAAGTTATTGCAATGTGATCAAAAATGGTATCAAATTATGCTAACATTTTTATGGCTTAATTGGATTGCTCTATACTTGGGAAGGCTAGATTTAAACCTCATATGTGGCTGAAATATATAGATAATGTCTTTATGATTTGATCATATAACGAAGAAAAAATTCATGCATTTTTTGATTACTTGAATAATTTTAATAAAAATATACAATTTCCAATGAATTTTTCTAATTAGTGATTCATTTTCTTGATGTTCAGATTACTTAAAGTAATAATCTGCTTAGTATTAATATATATAGGAAGCCAACTGATAGTCATGGTTACCTAATATCCCCTACAGTCAATTTTTAAGGATTAGAGAATTTGCAATAATGAGGGTTTTCTTTAACAAAATAACAAGGTTTGTATAGTAAATTTATCAATATTGAAGCAATCGTATCTAAGTTCGATCTGAACTTCATGATGTTACACCTCTTTACCTAGTTTAAACCCCATTACTAATTGTGAATCCTTCCAAATTCTGTAATGAGATTTTATACCCTTTTCCCTATACATCTGACTTTAGTTAAAACTGCTTTGTTTTTTAAATATTTATTAAAACTAATTGTTATATTTAACTCTATTAATATTACCAATTACGTCATGGTAAAATATTAACAAATAATGCTATTTAAGAATATTTAGTTATTTGATAACACGTATATTACTTATAAATGGTTAAATATACATTAGTATAAGATTTCATTACATTGGAGTATTTATTTTATATTTTGCAATTTTGTCCAAACTTTTACGATTAAAAGTACATTCCTTCAATAAGTTTTAAATCATCCTTTTCCAAAGACAATGGGGAATCCTTCATTAATTATTTTAAAATGACAAGTCAAAGTCTAAGGGCAATTCTAATTTAAAATCTTTGGATAGATTTTGCAAATTCATTTTCTAAGTAGAAAATGAATTCAAAATAATAAACTTGAAAGTCTTATCGAGGCAATGGACCATATTTCAATTAGAGAAATTTCTTTTAGTAACAAGATAAAAGCTTTAACTGTAAAGCATAGAAATCAGAATGGGCAGAAAAATTGCAAAAAAGAAGATAAATACCCTAAAAAATTACTGAGGAGCCATTACTTTCAATTTTAAGAAGAGTTGCCGCCGGAAATTGTCCATTTTAATATTAAACCTTAATCGTATTCGCAGTATGATACGTGGCTAACTTTGGGAATCTGATTGCTAGATCCTGAAGTTCCCCAATAAATATTCAAATGTTGCTGCTAAAATAGAACTCTCCAATACTAAATCACAAGCTGCCTAAAATCCATAATAAAACTAATCTATAAATTGAATTTTAATTGAGTTAAGTGCATACCTGTTTCCTTCTAAATCTAACCAGACTCTGTGTTCCTGAATTAACAAGCAAGTCATGAAGGACTGGTAAATTTTAATTTTGATTAAACCGCAACTTTCCAATCTATTCATGAACTATCTCGCTAATTACGTTAAAAGTAACTATTGCCTTAAATCTTGTTTATTCATTTAATTATGCTCAAAATTGTTACACAGTAATTCTCTATATTATTGTATATCTAGTCCTAAATTAATATTTTGATAAATTTCTTTCTCCTCTTATGGCAGTTTAATTTTACTAACTCTTACATGTATTTGTTAATTATTATTAATGTCATTTACTTGCAATATGATATGCCAATAAGGCTTTCAACTCGATAATGTTTTCATTTAAACTTATCTTAAGAAATAGTTACCGTATAAAGTTTTATAGCCTACTTCTTATCTATGAAAACTAAATTAATAATAGTTCTACTAATTATCGGGTTGAAAGATTTAGTTAATTATTTGATATAATTTTACCTAGAGCTGATCTAAATGTTATTAGCTTAACTTGTAGCCACTATGCTCCTGACTAGGTTCGTTTAATTTCTAAAAAAGATTATTTGCATGTGTTAATTTAAATTCATTAAAGGCTTGATGAAATTTTGTAAGGGAAAGAAAAATATATCTTCTGAGTTAAGCCTAGTCTTTCAGTATTTGTGTTTGGGGAGAGCATAATATAAGGGGTGCTAATATGTAATTGGGTTTAGGCATTGGCCTGTCGTAAGTTTGATTTTAATCTTATTGATCAAGTCATTACATCAAGCATTTATATTATATAATTTTGGATTTAACTTTCATATTATGACAATTATATTATTTCTGTTCATAATGTTGCTGGCACAAGCCATCTTCTTGATTTCTTAGGTTTTATCATTCATATGGTATTATTTTAATTGATTGAAATATAAAACAAATGTTTTTTTTCTCATTTGTTCGTTGCTTGTTTGGAACACCAAAGGTTTGGTCCCTACCTGGCTTTCCCTGTGTTCCACAACTATTTGCATGGCAAATGTACTTGTTGAAACAAGTAGCCATTGGTCTTTTGAATCGACACCAATACCATTCACTTCAGCTTCTTTCCAATGCTCATATCATGCTAGTACTGTTTTTCATTGATGAATTAAAATAACGGCCCACATTTTTTTTGCTTTGTAATTCGTGACGAATTGATTTCTTTTAAAATCAAATTATTTTACATATCTATGAAATTCTAAATAATCGTACTTTGCTAAGTGTTAAATTGAAATCCTACCTTTAGATTTGTCATGCTTTCCATAAACTGATTTATAGAGGAGGGGGAGATAAATCTTGCCTTCTTTGTCTTTTTTAAAAAATTAGAAGCATATTTTCTTTCTAGATAAGTGTCAAATTAATAGCTAACATGCATAACTAATTTGGCATATATGCTATATGTATTTTAATCACATGTCTGTTTAATTGGAGCATAGATTAGACATATATATATATATATATATATATATATATATATATATATACCTTAGGCACTTATGCATTAATTATGGGCATATATAGAAAACCACCATCAGCCTTGTATATTGTAATTTCATATTTTAAGACTAGGTTTATTTATGCAAATCATCATCATCATTTATATGATCATTGCTTATATTAAGTATTATACTTGGTGTCTGACCCATCATTATTTATTGATTAGATTAAGTATTAATGTTTACTGTTGTTTTTGCAATCCATATATATATATATATGTTGATTTACTCAGAGATATCCGTAAATAGTTCTATCCTGCATTATCTTAGAATCAGTTAAGTAGTCTCATTAATAATAATATCTGTTGAAGTAGTTCATGGCACATATTATCATTGTACGGTCATTATAGGTCATACTTTTGGGTATGATCTGGGATCTTGGGATGAGGTTTGAATCCAAACTGGTCTCAAATCGAATCTGGATCAGGAGGGCTCGAAGTTCTTTCAGGGATCTTAGATCATGTTGGAGGTAGGAAGTGTATGACCAGTACAATATGAAACATCTTAAAGTCCTGTTAGATAGGGCAGAGGTAAAATCTTCAGGAGTTTACAGCAAGGAACTTCTAAGAAAAGTAGTCGATAGGAACACCATTGGTTCTTACTTTTAATGATGATTTACCTAATATTAACTGAATATTTTGTAAACATGTTAATATATTAAATTCCACAGATTATCCGAGATCTGTTTTTCCCTATCCAACTAATGTTATATATTATAGACATAAAACACTTAGGATAGACTTATAGGGTCAGATTTTAGTTCTAATTTTATGTCAGAGAAGGGATGATTATCATGTGAGGATAAAAGATGTTTAACATGCAAACATATTATTGTTATGAAGATGGTTCAGAGGAATACTATTCATGATTTTAAATGGTGTACCCCCAACTAAGTCAATTGTAAAAGTATGAACTTGGTATATTTAATAGAATGTAATAAGTGCTTGAATCATTACATAGGAAAGTCAGCAAACAGTCTACATATTAGAATAATTAACCATAGGTTTGGTGTTTTACATAAAAATGAAGATAGACCAGTTTCTAAACATTTTGATTTACATGATCACTTGACTGATTTAAGAGTGGTTATATTGGAGGATAATTTTTCTTCCATGAGAGAGATGAAGCAGAAGTATCGTTTTTTTTATTTTTAAATTTAAGATATTACATCCTCATGTTATGAATATAAATATAGGTACTATCACATCCTTGAATTACCTAGTTTCCTAGGGATTTGTTTATTTGTTTCTTAGAGAACTGTTTTTTTAGTATTCTACTTTTTATTGCTTTATTACTTGTTTTTATTTTTTATATGTGGACTAGTAAAATATGTATAGTCATTTATATATATATATAATAGTATATGTATTTTTTTTTTATGTTTTAGATTTTTTTGAAAAAGTTTTTTTTGAAATTTTTTTTGTAATTTTTTGTACAAGGTTTTTTTGTAGAGTCAATACTGTACATACATGTATTAAAGAAATTTTTAATTTGTGTTTGAATTTTTTTTTATTTTTATAGGTTTTGTAAAGTTTTACAAGTATTTTATATGAATTTTATAAAATTGTAATTGCTGTTTTTTTGTTGTTGTTGTTGTTTTAAAACAATGAGATATATATTAGTTGATTGATTGATAAAAATTGTTGTATAAGGAATGTGTTATAAGAGGAGATTTTGTAAGAAAAGCCTTTAAAAAAGATTTATAAAGAAGGATTTTTTATCTATAGGAATTGATTTTATTTAATATGTGGATTTTTTAATGTTTAAATTCTGGAAGTAGCCAGCCATTTTGGTATGCTTTCTGATGAAAACCAGTCTACTGGTTGAAATATATTTTTTGCTTTTATTAGTATATATATATATATATGTAGTGATGATCATATAAAGTTCAGGATAAAAGCAAAGTGGATGACTTAACTATATCACTACATTTATGTACGTGAATCACAAATATATGTGTATACATAAATAGCAAATTTTTCCACACAATAGTGCCATATACTGCAAGCTCTAATTGTCAGTAGGTATTGGAAGGGATATATATATATATAAATTAATATTTTTTTAACAGATTTAATTATTTAAACATTTAAATATGTGGAAATATCTGTTATATTTTCATTTTAGAAAAATTACCATCAAAGTAATCAATAAATATAGTAAACTGTAATTGCTACAACATTTAAAAGTGCTACCTCTTCCAAATGCAATATCTTAGTATTGTACAGAGACCAAAGTGTTATAGTATTTGTTTATATAGATATAAGTAATATTTTTCAGGTTTATCCAAGTAAGATTTTAATTAGATATTCCAATGTTTTGACTTGATTGTACAAGCTCTTAACTGGTAAATGAATACTATATAGTATATAGTATTCATTTTCCAGTTGAGGGCTTGTATGATCAAATCAAAATGTTAGAATATCTTATATAATTCATTTCCCAGTTGAGGGCTTGTGTGATCAATTTAAAATGTTCAAATTTCTAATTAAAATTTTACATAGATGAATCTACAAAATAACTCATGAAAACTTTCATATGAATATATATATATATATATATATACCATATATATATATATATATATATGGTGTGTGCTTACATTGCATGAAATGCCAATAATATTGTTAGCCAGATAATACTTTAACCTGTTGCCTTATTATATGTGCCACATTGAATATTTATGTATTAGACTGAAAATGTAATTTTCACAATAACTTCAATTTCCATGTTGATAAAAATAAAATAGAATATGTTTTACAAATTAATAAATCACAAAAAATCAATAAAACTGAGATAATATAATAATTACTATAAAAATATAAAATAATTAATTTAAATATTTTTAATGTTATTAATTTGAATTTATTCATAAATTGTGATAGTATATTTCAAAATAGATTTTTTTAATAAGTTTATTAAAATTTTAATAAAAATGATATATAATAGTTTCATCAAATTTTTATCATTCCACTTATGATAATAGCGGAATTTTTCCATTTTATTTTAAAACCAAGACATATCTTTAAAACCATAGCACCAAAGAGCAGCTTTTTTCCTAACAAAATAAACATCTGATTATATAATAATTTGCTTTTAAATGTTTATTTAATGACATGGTGGACAAATTTTAATCTGCAAATACAAATATACTCTAGTAACTGCTTTTCAATAATTTATAAACACTCATATGTATATGTTCACATGAACAAACATATATTTTTAAACTTCACATAAACATTGTAACAAGGTGCGGACTGAGGAGAGCCAATGGTCCGCCAAAAGTTACAAGATAAATGGATATAGATATTACTAACACTATCAACTAATAAAGTTATTAATAATTGTAAATACTAATATTAAATGGTGGTGGGAATAATTCGATATTAACGGTATGTTATTCGTATATTTATTTGTAGCTAGTTGTTATTGGTTTAATTTTAAAAGTGGGGAAAAACTTCGTAAAACTCGTGCTTTATTGGAGTGTTTGTGGCATGCGGGCATATATATGTGCATGATTGATATATTTCAAGTAGATGGCCAGTTAAAGCAAAATGAGATCTTTCTAAAATACAAACGGAGGTTTTAGTACAATGGCGACCGCGATGACGTAGTCATAGTCCGGTTGGGTGACGCAACCGGAGAATTTCGAGGGATGGAATCATGGATAGGGACGTGGAAAGAACGAGAAGAGAGAGGATATAAAAGAAAATAAATAGGGGATATTTTTGTTCTTCCAGGGGTCCAGAGAGGGAGATTGAAAAATAAGAAAACATATCATGCATCGAGTGGGGTAAAAACCTTTCACTTGACGGGCGATGAAGGCCTGCTCTACGATCCCGAATGTGCTGCAAAAAGGATAGTTAAAGAACACCGAATTCCAGTCATCGATGGCAAGGAACAATGATAGCTACGGGGAAACTAACTATGAGATCGTCCAGTTTTAAAGCCATTGACATCGTCAGACATACACCTTTGAAATGCCTAAATTCCCGGGAATGTTAAGGTAACGTGAACTATATTATTTGCTTATTGATTTGCCATTAAAATACAATCCGAGTCTTAAACGGATTGCGTCATCCATCGGAACTTTGAAATAAATTAAATTCTCTATATTTAAAACATGTTTCCATAAAACTTTCAAACTACAAAGTCCAGGGAAGCAATTTAGTAAAAGAACATTAATGATATGTTGCGTTGCCTATAGAGACCCAAAGAATAAAATGCTTAATCTGTACGTATATATGTGTGTATGCTTGACATCCTATGAAGCACGAATTATGAATAATGGCGGGTCAATTAAATAAATCCTAACCTTCTTATTTTATAATAAATTGTTTTAATGTTATGAATATCTGTGAATATATTTTTTTTTATTCTTTGATTTAGGTTATTTTAATAAGATTCATAGCTATAGCATTAAAGATTTCATAATTAATATAAAACATATACTCTACCTTGAACAACCGGTATGGAGGAATTTAGGGTGGGGTAGCAAGCGCACTCATCTGAAATTAAATGGGAATTGCCCTGTTGCGCAAAGAAAATCTAATCGATAAGATGGAATTTCTATAATCGTTTAATTTTTTTTTTAGATAGACAGAAATTTAGTTATGTATATCCATCCACCTTCAGCTAAAAGAAAGTAGTGTCGGAATCCATAGTTCCTGTCCACGGTCTAATGACCACCACCCCTGAGATGAGCTAGGCTAGTTAACACCTTTCCCCCCTTAAATTACAGGAAAAGGCAAAGTGATAGTAAATATCTATCGAGTCGCTATCGGGGTATATGCTGCATCTATAGAGTCCCGCGGTGTAATTCTTATTTGTTCATTGCAAATAGGTTTGGCGCTTGGAAGCAAACACGCTATCCATAAATATGCCCGGGATCATGCAGAGAGGGAAAAATTTATATATATAAAGTTAAATCTTAAGTTAACCATAGCCATTTTCGTGAATTTACTAATACGACCCTTTTGCAGGCAAAGCGGTTCGTTATAACTGGACACCACAACTGTGGGGCCTCTGGAGAGTGATGGGGAATTAGAATATAGTAGAAGGTTCAAATAAAAGAGGGCGCAATGACCAATGGATTTGACACGAAGTCGGTATAGTAAACAAAAATCCGATACTTTCACGCAGTTTATGAGGGTAGAGAAGGGAAAAACGGCGAACGAAAAGTTTTTTTTTTTCCCGTGTAAATTTTTTTTTATTGTTAAAGAAAAAAAAGAGGGAAAGAAGGGAAAGAAAAAAGACGACTGGAATATATATGTTAGAGCAATAACAATGAGCCGTATTAATACGCTGGAAATGGATATATATATATTTTTATACGTTATCTGAGTTATTAATAAAAACTACTGTTAACCCTAATGGTTTTCAGAGGTCTAAATAGAGCATTTAGTCGAATTTAGAAGAAAGTCAGCATAGATCGATAGTGGAAGAGAGGGAAATTGGGCAACGCGTAATGATAATAGAGACATATAAACTATACGTGAACTCGTGCACAACTATAAATATCTTTTCTTTTCTCTTCTTCTCTCGATTGGAGGTGCGATGGTAAAGCCATAAATTGGAGATTTCAAAGCTTATGAATGGGAAATACGAATATGTAACAGCACTGGATGGGGGCAGGATAGTCAAAGCCAGTCAGGTGAAGAGAGATTGATAAACAGTAATGGAGAATAATATAAGTAATGAGGCAATTAGGGTTCAGAGATTTTCGGAGAAGATGTGGGAATCCCCCAGGGAACATATCCACAGTCTAAAAAGATATTTCTGCAGGTACCCCGCAGAGGAAGAGGACAAAGTGATAATTGCAGCAAGCCACCTACAGGAACATGCCCAAAGATGGTGGGAGGCATTGAGTGAGCAACCGGGAGCCTTTGAGGGGTACGAAAGAGCTCTCAAACAAGCTTTTTGGAATATAGAAATCCAAGAATATATATTCAACGAAATAAGTAGACAGACATTCGGGGAGCCACACGATGAGTATATATACTTCTTCAGGCGACAAGTGGCTCGACTGCGAGAATTGGAGATGCTAAAACTGTCAGAAGGACAGATTGTGGGTATAGTGTGTAGGAATGTGCCACCTGACATAGCCGCCATAGCCAGGACCACCAAAAGGGGGCTAGCTCAAGATGTGGACTGGGCACTTGAACAAATAGTGTGCAGCCAGTGGCGAAGAGAGATGGAAGAGAAGGAACATAAGAGCGTGGAAGATAGATGGGTGGGAAACCTGGTTTGTGATGAGGAAGACAGAGCCCCCAACTACACCAATCAAACATGCCCTAAAGTGGAAGCACGCATTGCAGAAACCCAAGTAGAGGTGGTTATTGACTCAGGAAGTCAAATTTCAGTATTATCAGAAAGGATATATCGGCAGATGATGGCGAAACAAACCGACATCAAGACACTACCCATAAAAGCTATACAAGTTAGGATGGCCAACAACAAAAGGGCGAAAATAGAACCCAGACAAGTCTGGGTGGATCTACGGATTGGTGAGGAGGTGATTCCACATGTGTTTCTAGTCATGAAGGGGTTAATACATGAGGCATTAGTGGGGGTGGACTTCCTTCATAAAAACCAATGTACGTTGGATTTTCGCAGAGGGGAATTCAGATGTAAAGGGACACCCGTCAAGTTCCTCACAACCAACTGGTGTGGATCGATAGGGATCAAGGAGGTAGAAGAAGTAGAGGAGATAATGGAAGAAAAAATTAGAGAGATTAGGATGGTCGGCGAAGACAAAGCGAGGGTTTTTGGGCAAATACTAAAAAAATACAGGGAAGTGTTTTCAGAGGTGCCCGGAACGATACAGGGATTTGAGCAGACAATCAAACTTAGGGAGAACCAGCCATTTCAGTCACGATCATACCCGGTCCCTCACCAATACCGAGAGGAGGTCAGAAGACAAATAGAGCAAATGGTGGATTGGGGCATCATTTCTAAATGCTCATCCCCGTTTTGCAACCCATTGGTGGTGGTAAAAAAAAAACGGTGCGATTAGAATATGTCTTGATGCGCGGCAGCTGAATCGGGCAACAATTCCCGATTTGTACCATTCCCCCACCCATGCATGAATTATTGGGAAAGTTCAAGGGAAAGAAGGTATTCTCAACATTTGACCTTACCGCCAGCTATTGGCAGATTCAACTTCGCCCGGAAGACAGGCAGTACACCGCCTTTCGGTACGATGGGTATTCATACCAATTCAACAGGATGCCATTTGGCCTCATAAACAGTGGGGCGGGTTTGCTATGGTGTCTTGACCAGACATTGTCAGAGGATATGAAGAAAATTGCCATGATGTATGTCGATGATGTCATGATAGCGTCAGGTAGTATGGAAGAACACGAGAAGGAGGTTGAAATGTTCCTCAAGGAATGTAAAGGCAAGGGTATCAGGGTCAATTTGGGAAAGAGTAACCTAGTCAAAGAGGAAGTGACCTTTTTGGGGCACTTGGTGGGCCATCAAGGACTAAAACCCCATCTGGACAAAATATCTGCCATCAGGGATTTTCCTATACCTAGGTCCAGAAAACAGGTTCGTTCCTTCCTGGGCCTATATAACTTCTACCATCGGTTCCATGAATGGATGGCCGAACATACTGAGCCTCTAGTGCATTTGCTAAGAAAAGATATCCCGTGGAAATGGGCTGAGGAGCAAGAGAAAGCATTTGAGGACATAAAAACAGAATTTGCCAAACAGGTCATGCTGGTATTCCCGGACTTTGCCAAGCTGTTCATACTCCAGACTGATAGTAGTGGGTATGGGCTGGGCACGACTCTGTCACAAACACAAGGGGAGGAGAAAATGGGAGTGTTATATTTTATAAGCCGGTTGTTAAAGGGGCCGGAGCTAAACTATTCTGCTACAGAGAAGGAGGCCTTAGCCATTGTATGGGCCTTCCAGAAATTCCGCCCACTCCTGCTGGGGTCAGAGGTAGCAGTGGTGACAGATCACAAAAGTTTAGAATTTATCAACCATAGCTATCTTACCAACAGTCGACTAATCCGGTGGAGTTTACTTCTCCAAGAGTACAACTATACTATCCATCATTGTAAGGGGGTGGATAATATCATAGCCGATATTCTCAGCCGGAACCCGGTGGGGCACCAAGCAGAACATATGAGGGCAGAAAACGCATGCATCGCCAGTATGGACCTACAAATGAGCAGGGAGATAGAGAAAAAATTGGCACAGTTAGGTGAGTGGCAGCATCAAGATAAGGACTTGGGACCACTAATCCAAAGATTAGAGGGGGGTACGGACCCTCAGCTCGCGAGTAAACACCGCATATGCTATGGAATCCTTCAATCCCTAACGTGTGTAGAAACAAAGAACTGGAAGCCCAGTGTACCGGGTCGGTTGAGAAATGAATTAGTAGCCTATGTTCACCAGATATATGGGCATTACGGGACCTTAAAGAGGGAACACCTAATTCGGAAATGGTTTTATTGGCCTGGAATCCACACCTCGGTGAAGGCCATAGTAAGGGAATGTAAAAGTTGCCAGAGAAACAAGCCTACAAACCATGTGTATGTGGCAAACCTAGTGCCTATCATCCCTACAGGTCCTTATGAAATAGTAGCCATTGATTTTTATGGACCATTACCCGCGTTCAAAAGGAAAAGGTATCTTATTGTGGCGTACGACTTGTTCTCGAAACACGTGGCAGCATATCCCATCGCTCAGGCAAACACCAAATTCGCGATTAAGATGCTTGAAACCAACTACTTCAACGAAGTAAGAAAACCTCGTGTCCTCCTATCGGATCATGGAACTCCATTCACATCTAATGAATGGCGCAGGTGGATACAGAATCAAGGGATCAAACATTGCCTAACCTCAATTCGTAACCCTCAATCTAACCCTTGTAAGAGGGTGATGAGGGAACTGGGGCGGTTGTTCCGCATGTACACCGGGGATAACCATCATGGATGGGTCAAGCTCACCCCTCAAATAATTAACTTCATAAACTGGTCCGTAAATGAGTCAACAGGTCTAGCACCCTTCCGGCTTCATTTCGAATGCCATATACCTTGCCTTATTAAGACCGTCCTTCCAGGAATGGAAGAGGGTCCAGTAGATGTGGAAAATGACCAAAGCAGGGCACGGCGGACCATGCAAAAGATGGGGTAACGGAGAAAGAACAGGCAAGGGAATAGCCCCCATTTATTCAAAGTGGGAGACTGGGTCATGGTGCGTGCCCAACCTGTAAGCGAAACAAGCAGAAACATATGCAAGAAATTCTGCGATTTGTACAAGGGGCCTTTTCCGATTGTTAAATGTCAAGGAAGCAATGCTTTCTGGGTAGATACAGGGTCGGGAATTAAGGGCTCATATAATGCACGAGCGCTGAAACCCGCATGAAGCCAAAGATCTCCCGCCGATGAGGAATCCCCAAGGAATCCGGCAGCGGGACCCGCCGGCAGAGAGAGTACAAGAGAAGTATAAGCCTTTCAAACCCATAGAGCGTGTTTGAAGGCTTCCGAATGGGGGGGCATTGTAACAAGGTGCGGACTGAGGAGAGCCAATGGTCCGCCAAAAGTTACAAGATAAATGGATATAGATTTTACTAACACTATCAACTAATAAAGTTATTAATAATTGTAAAATACTAATATTAAATGGTGGTGGGAATAATTCGATATTAACGGTATGTTATTCGTATATTTATTTGTAGCTAGTTGTTATTGGTTTAATTTTAAAAGTGGGGAAAAACTTCGTAAAACTCGTGCTTTATTGGAGTGTTTGTGGCATGTGGGCATATATATGTGCATGATTTGATATATTTCAAGTAGATGGCCAGTTAAACCAAAATGAGATCTTTCTAAAATACAAATGCAGGTTTTAGTACAATGGCGACCGCGATGACGTAGTCATAGTCCGGTTGGGTGACGAACCGGAGAATTTTGAGGGATGGAATCACGGAAAGGGACGTGGAAAGGACGAGAAGAGAGGGGATATAAAAGAAAATAAATAGGGGATATTTTTGTTCTTCCAGGGGTCCAGAGTGGGAGATTGAAAAATAAGAAAACATATCATGCATCGAGTGGGGTAAAAACCTTTCACTTGACGGGCGATGAAGGCCTGCCCTACTATCCCGAATGTGCTGCAAAAAGGATAGTTAAAGAACGCCAAATTCCAGTCATCGATGGCAAGGAACAATGATAGCTACGGGAAACTAACTATGAGATCGTCCAGTTTTAAAGCCATTGACATCGTCAGACATACACCTTTGAAATGCCTAAATTCCCGGGAATGTTAAGGTAACGTGAACTATATTATTTGCTTATTGATTTGCTATTAAAACACAATCCGAGTCTTAAACGGATTGCGTCATCCATCGGAACTTTGAAATAAATTAAATTCTCTATATTTAAAACATGTTTCCATAAAACTTTCAAACTACAAAGTCCAGGGAAGCAATTTAGTAAAAGAACATTAATGATATGTTGCGTTGCCTATAGAGACCCAAAGAATAAAACGCTTAATCTGTACGTATATGTGTGTGTATGCTTGACATCCTATGAAGCACGAATTATGAATAATGGTGGGTCAATTAAATAAATCCTAAACTTCTTATTTTATAATAAATTGTTTTAATGTTATGAATATCTGTGAATATATTTTTTTTTATTCTTTGATTTAGGTTATTTTAATAAGATTCATAGCTATAGCGTTAAAGATTTCATAATTAATATAAAACATATACTCTACCTTGAACAACCGGTATGGAGGAATTTAGGGTGGGGTAGCAAGCGCACTCATCCGAAATTAAACGGGAATTCCCCTGTTGCGCAAAGAAAATCTAATCGATAAGATGGAATTTCTATAATCGTTTAATTTTTTTTTTAGATAGACAGAAATTTAGTTATGTATATCCATCCACCTTCAGCTAAAAGAAAGTAGTGTCGGAATCCATAGTTCCCGTCCATGGTCTAATGACCACCACCCCTGAGATGAGCTAGGCTAGTTAACACCTTTCCCCCCTTAAATTACAGGAAAAGGCAAAGTGATAGTAAATATCTATCGAGTCGCTATCGGGGTATATGCTGCATCTATAGAGTCCCGCGGTGTAATTCTTATTTGTTCATCGCAAATAGGTTTGGTGCTTGGAAGCAAACATGCTATCCATAAATATGCCCGGGATCATGCAGAGAGGGAAAAATTTATATATTTAAGGTTAAATCTTAAGTTAACCATAGCCATTTTCGTGAATTTACTAATACGACCCTTCTGCGGGCAAAGCGGTTCGTTATAACATATATTTATAAACTGATTAATTTTAAATTTTTATATATAATAATAAGTAATATTGTTTTCTGGTAAATAAATGTGAAATAATTTGTTAAAATATTTTAGTATAACACAAATTAATATTTAAAAATACTATAATTGATATCTGTACTTACCTTAAAAAATACTTATCAATTCCTTCTAAAATTTATACTTCATATAAATTTTTCAATAATTTTTTTCTCATGTGTCATAGCATCAGCTGAGAAGTGAACCCGCTAACCAGGACAACTGCCTGTAAAGCAGCTCTCGCTGACCTCTCAACATATATGTATATTTTTTTAAAAAAAATAACTTTTACCAAAAAAAAATTATATGAATTACAATTGTGAGGTTTTTCCTCACAACTAATTAAGATTAATTGAAATTAAAAAAAATTATTAGATGACATATCATAAACATGCATAGTAGAAAATATTTTTTTTTGTCCTCAGTAGAATATTCCTTTGTCTTTGATTAAATTAAAGGAGACATTATACTTATCAAATCCCTAATTAGTTCCTTTTTTCATCTCCAGAGCTAACTCAAATAAAATAAAAATTCTGATTTTATGATATAATAGATACTGTTTAATAAATCAACAATTAATAGAAATCTATTTTAATTTGTAAATATACACAATAATAAAAAGATTAATATTGTCATAAAATTTAATTATATCAACCAGCAATAATTTATATCTCGAGTCAAAAAATTTTGATGAACTTTGAAGACAAAATCATGTTGTTGCAGGATTTTTAGTTTATAAATTTTCTTCTCTTTATTTTTACTTTTTTTTTTTTGTATAAATAATTGAAACAAAATTATTTATTTTGAAATGATTATGTTTAAATACATACATGAAATTCTTTCATTTATGTATATACTAAACTAAAACTAAAAAGATCTTAAAAATAACAGTAAATAGAATGACTTTCTTTTGAAACTTGATACAAATTTTGTCTGTGTGAATATATATATATGTTAATTGCATTTACGTACTTGAATAAAAATCTGTAACAAAGAAAATATTAAAAATTTAATGTAATTACTAGAAGTTAAATATTTTTATAATTAAATATTAAAATGTCATGTTTAAATGAACTTATATTATTGCTATAAATATACTGAATAAATTAAAAATGTTCTTTTTATAAAATCCATAAAGATATTTAATTATTTCCAATACTGTAATTTTTTAGAATTTAATTTTAATTTATCTTAGTTATTTATTGACATAAATTCAATAATTTTTTAATACAAGTAATTGGTAATACATGGCTTTGTTTAAAGAGGCCTCGATAATATATTTTCAGTGCAAGAAAGTTAATACTTGGCAAAAGCAACATGAAAGAATAGCTAGCTATTCATTCAGGCATTGATAGCTAATCCAAATCTTTTGATTCCTCTAGCCTTATATAATTTTGGTATAATAATGCATTTAGAGGATAAGACAGTTTAACTGTTCTCCCATTCTAGCTTGATATTAATTGGTAGCCACTAATATTTACTGAAAATTAACAAATAATTTATTTTGTTGTGTTTTTTATAACTTTTTCTGAAAAAAAAAACTTTATTTGGCAAACAGATGCTGCTTTTTTAAAATATTGTTTAATGTAGTTTTTGTTTTTCAAACTAACTGTATAGTTTAGTCAATAATCTGGTCTATTAACTAATACAAATTTGTTTACACATTCTTTTATTTTTAGTAAAATGAGGTAGTTTACTAAAAAAGTATGTCTAACCAAATGTTTAAAACAATTTGCCTTTTTTTTTTTTTTTTGAGTTGTAATTAAATAAGTCATTATTTAAAGAAAATAAATAATACAAACTTTAAAGTTAAGCAAAGATTGATTTGTTTCTTGTCTGATAAAACTTCAATCAGATATTCTTTTTACCTATTTTTAAAATCTAAATAGCACACACATGATTTAAATGTCACATATCCTATCTTTTCTGGTCAAAAAATAATAATTTTAATTAAAGCATTGTTGTTTTGAATATTATAGGATTGTTATCAATATTTTGTGTAAGTTTATAATAAATATTGAGAATATTGTGTGAATCCTAATATATTTTGGATATTTCCCTTTCTATGTCTTTTATTACACAATAAATATGGCTTCTAAAATTATATATATATTGGTGGTGTCAAAAACACCACTTTCATCTATAGTCAAGCCACAAATTTTGAAGATACTGTAGATTCTCCCTTGGCAATTAAGTAATTTTGGGTGTCATATAAGTCTTACAGCATTTGTCATGTAATGGTTTTTCTATATCTACTTTTGTGTACTAATGGTTTTTATATGCAGATTATAGCTATTTTCTCAGCTCTTTTAACTACTGGTAATTTTACACCGTTAATTTTAAACTTTTTTACATTCTTTATATTATTTGATAAATCTTTATCAGTTTTTCATGAATTATATATTTGTTTACAATTACTATATCCATTTTTGATTTTTCCATTATGTCTTCAATTATTTTAATCTTTTTTTCTCTAATCTTTGCAACAAGTATAGTATCTCCAATCATTAGTAAGTCAACTTGAATGTCTTTTTTTGTTTCTACATCAATTTTGCATCCTTCTATAATGACAACATTAATATAAGATTGCTGTACATCTTTTACATTAACTTTACCTTGACCTATAAAGTCTATATCCATTTTTAATTTTCTAGAATAGTTTTCATCTAACTTTTATTTTATTAGCAATCTATTCTGTATCATCTATAACAGATTTCATCTGCATTAATAGCTTCACTTTTACATTTCTTTCAGTTACAGCTTCTGCATGTATATTATATTTATTTGTAACATCAACATCAATATTTGTAATATTAGTTATATTCTATATTTATTTAATTTTCAACATTACTTTTTTTATTAATATTTTTTTGATTATTATTAACAGATGTTACCATTAGTAAAATGTCATGAAAGTCCTTATATGTCTTTTGGAAATTATCTTCAACATTATGTTTCATTCAACATAAATTCATTAACATCTGAGGGATTTGCATCATCTCAATTTTAGATTCATCCATCACTTAATTTACTCATTTTTTGACAATTGTACATGGCCTAATGGATAAATGACTTTGTGAATTTTTTATTATAATACTCTTCCAACACATCTGCTTTAATCTCTTCCCAAATTTACATCTTCTCTGATTTCACTCATTACAACATGTGAATAAGATGTAGCACTATAATAGTGTTTTGCATTGTTTTCTGAAAATAGTTTAGTATCCATTGAGGTATTGTTATTCTGATTAGATTTTTTCATAGTGTCTCAATGATTTTAAAGATCTTTATTTTTTTTTATCACTTTTGCATCAGTCTTTTTAACTTTTTTAGAATATTTCTCAGATTTCCTATTTTCTTGGCTTATTTCCCAATATGTTGCTATTTTTCTTGTTTTTCTTTGCAATATTTCATTTTAAATCTCTTTTTGCACCATTTTTTTTTATCTTCTATCTACTTTTTTCATTATTGATCTATTTTTCAGCTATCTTTTTAATCATTTCATTTATCCTTGTTCTTTCTTTATGTCTATTCTAGATAAACATTTCATTTTTATTTCTTAGGAATAGAATGAATATTCAAGAAGTATAATAATTACTCTTTCTTATTGCACTGCCAGATGTATACCATATAATACTAAATTCTCTATGCACTTTACTACTGTTACACAATGCTTTATTTACCACTCTTTTTTTATAGGCTAGGAGATATAAAGTTCTGGGGCAATCAAAACTGTAAACTGTAAAAAAAAAAGTGGTAAATAAAGCATCGTGTAACAGTAGTAAAGTGCATGGACAATTTAGAGTTATAATGAATATTCATTAAACTTTATAACAAGTATTTTATCTTAATATTTTCCATAAGATATTAACAATATTTTACTAATTTTCTAGGTTTTCAAAAAATTTAATTTACTATTTTTTAATATAGTATAAAGATTTTGAAACTGACTTTTTATAAATTTTTTTTAAGTGTTGTCCAATATTTGCATCTTTTTATATAATCTTTTTTCTTGTGATAATGACTGTTTTCCTTCTATTTGTATGATATGATTAAAAGATTTTTTTTAATCAGATAACTCTTTGCTAATATTACTTTTGATTTTTCATTCTATTGCCTATCTATTGCTTTCTAGGTATATAGTTATACTATCAAGAAGTATAATAATTACTCTTTCTTATTGTATTGTCAAATATATACCATATAATACTAAATCATCCATGCATATCACCCTCTTTTACAGTTTACAGTTTTGATTACCCCAGCAATCTTCTTCAGAACTATTATATCTCCTAACTTCAACTTTTCACATATGCTCACATATAAATCACTTTGAACTCCAGATATATGAAGTATTATTAAATCTATTTTGAGTTTCTAATCATATGAAAATATATTAATTTCTTTTGTTATCAGAGTTATATTTGAGTTCTAAATTGGGAAGCCATTTTTTATGTAAAAAAAAAGATTGTGATTGATGGAAAAGTATATGCTACAAATAGTAATAATGATCATTATCCAAATTATACATAATAATATTAATTTAAACAAAAAGAATGAATTAGCTATATGGTTAGGTTCACACAAATGAATGTAAAATATAAATAAAATGTTTATTTTGCATAATATATTTATATTATTAATCATGTAATATTTTAAATTAGATCACCAGTATTATTTCTATACCAAATCTATTTTCTTTCACATATATCTGAAATTAATTTGCATAGAACAAAAGCTCTCATATAAAATATAACAAAGGTCTTACTTTTATTTTAGATTAAATAAATAATTATGACAATCCTCTAAGGCAAGAAGATAAAGTTGACTTTTCTAGATATCTTTTTTCTTCTTTACTTTTTTATTTAAGTAATTGAATATTTCTTTTTAAAATTTGAATGCATACATAAAAATTTTTCATTGACATATAAATTAGACTAAAACTAAAAAAAAAAATATTAAAAATAATTCATAATATAACTTTCTTTTACTATTTATTACTGATTTCATCAGGGCATGTATGTAAGTTAATTGTGCATATGCACTGGACACATGACAATATGGATCAAAAATAATACAATTTTAATTTAATTACTATAAGTTAAACATTCTTTTATTTAAATAATTAACAGAAGATTTACCTGAATAAATTGAAAAGAAATGTTACAAAACCCTCCTGTAGATTTTTTTTAGGATTTATTTGGCTTAGTCCATAACTTTGGTTAATAAAACTTCATAGATTTGTTTTCTAATGCAAGCAGATTAATCCTGAACAAAAGCATAATGATCAAGCAGCTGGCTATTTTTTTTAGACATGGACAGTTAGTTAAAGTTTTTTGCTTCCTTTAGACTTTTTTATTTTAAACAAATGTGAATTGTAAGATCATAAGCCAACGTTTAGCTAAATAAGCAAATTATTCCTCTCCCATATATACATATATTTGAAGTCAAACCATAATCATTGTGTGGCTCAAAGAATTTGAATGTCTGATCTTTTCAGTTACTTTTTAAATACGTTTATATATATCCTAGCTATATAATAATGTAAAGTATAAGTGTTTTCAAAAAATTTGCAGGAATAATATATGTATATTTAATATATCAAATGTTTATTCATGCAAATATTTAATAACTATAAATACATCAAATAAATAATTATTTACATAAATTAAAAAAAACAACATAATATCAAGTTATAAAACTAAATTATGTAATCTGATCTTTCTGATTTAACACAATGATAAAATGGCAGGTATAAAAACTAAAAGATTTTAAAGTTGAAATTCAGCCTATCACTTTTGTTGCTTAAATGTCACATGAACTTTCAAGATAATCATTCTATAACTTTTAGGAAATATCAATACAAATGTCATTTATTACATTCTCCAGCCAAAGTATACATTAATTATTTTAATATAGAATAATTTATTTTATAAATCTTATTATTTAATCTGTTTTTCCATTCATATATTTTCTTTGCCCTGTACTTAAATTTAAACCAAAAATTCAGCACTCTTCCTTCATGACATCATCATAATAAAATCATATTTAGTTTTTACATTCTGCACATTGGTACTAAGTATATCTTGAATCAAATTGTTTATTAATTCATTTTTTTTCAGAGTTTGTAATAATATTTTTTTCTTTTCATTCCTCATTTTTCTTTTTATCACTTGGATAGTTGAATTAGGGTTCAATTACTCAGATGTAGAATTCAGTAATATCTTGTTTGTAAGATCCTAATGGTGGAATAGTAATGCACCCACCTGCTATAGCTCTGGCATGAGTTCAAATTTGGATGAACTAAACTTGAAAATACAGGCTCGAATTTTTATCAAATAGTCAGCTCATAGTCACTTTAACTGACCATCCAGTATTAGTCCATTAATGTATATTTTTGGCTAGAGGTTAAAAAAGATGGGAAAATATCAGCAATTAAAAATCCTGGTAATACTTTTTCTTTTTTGTTTCCTTGAGATTGTTGGACAAACTTTTACCCCCCCCCCTCGCAGTAAAAGCTGTTTTTTTTAATGTTTTGCTTACTTTACTCAATAATACTGCTAACCAAGCATTTTATTTTAATTTTTAAAAAAAATTGTTTGTTGAAAGCTGAATCAAGTATGAGAGTAAGTAAAATGATGTCATTATTTTTTCAAATGAATGTCCGTCCCGTCCCCCCCACAGTTTAATATTTTAGTTTTATTATTAAAATGATGTCTTGGGTTGTTTGGTATAGTAGAAGTAACAGACGGGAGTTCAATGTCCATGAAGCATGGCATACCTCTGTCATTTCCGGTGCTCAAATTTTTTATGAAAGTCATTCAATTATTTTTTTTATTAAAATAATTTAAATGTAAACATTTCCATGTATATGTTAATTTGTTTTAAAGCAATAAAATTATTTCTTTTTAGAAATCATTATTTTACACTTTGACAAACAATATAAATAATACCAGATGGACATTGCACTTAATATATTGTGTACAGTTTCTTAATCAGCTATATCTAAACAATGTCTTTTAATAACATTGCAAATCGGCTACATTTTAAATAGTATACTGTTTATATTAATAATATGCCGAAAATTTTTTTCTATTTGTTTGTATTTACGTGGGTGATTTGCAGTGAAATGATTTTGAAATAATCCAATAAAATATTTTCCAGCATCTAGTAAACAAAGGTTTTTTTTTTTTTTTCAAATTTTTAGTTTCATTCTGTGAAGGTTTGTTGTAACATAAACTCCAATAGAATTATTTCCATAAATTTCTGAAGACTAAACAATTATAAAATAGTTTCTCTTTTAAATTGAGACTTGGTAAAATAAAATTTTAAAAATCTATTAATAAAATGTTAAAAACAATTATGTTAACATTATATAAATAGTAGATGATCGTAATTTAACAATATTCTAGAAACAGTAAAATAGGCCTAAGAAAGAGGAATTTAAAAAAAAAAAGAATTTTCATTTATCATTACTAATTTGGGAACACCAAATACGTATATTTATTTATTGAGTGCATATGTGTTGATCACAGGTTTGGTAAAAAAAAAAAATGTATACATTAGTTAAGTAAATACATTAATAAATTGTATATAATGTATTTTCATATATCTGTACAAAAAATTTTTTAAAATAATATTTATTTATAAATCCAGTTTGTTCTTTTGGTAGGTTTAAATCTAAAGTACTCTGCCAACAAATTGTAATGATTGTAATAAAGATTATAAAAAGTTAAATATGGTTCATCAATCTCTAAAATGTCAAAATAAATAATAACTAAATTCTTCTAATCATCTGGTAAATTTTTGGTCCAAATAGAATAAATTTAATCATATATCTGCCATTCAAAAACTTCTATTATTCAAAAAAAATTTTAAAATGTTGTTTGATTTTTTACAATAAACAAATTAGTTTGTACACAAATTTATAAGTAAAATATTAAAAAATCAATAAATATCTATAAATTAATAAGACTAATTGTAATGAAATCCCTGTTTTTCTATCTTAATAAGTTTAATTAAATTTATTAATTTGCTTACTAGCATAACATTTTTTTTAAAACTAAAAATAAATACACATTGTATTTGAAAGTTTTATATTGATATTAATAAAATGAATGTATAAAATGTTCAAACAATATTAAATGAAATTATAGGTAATAAAATTAATGTTATTTACTTTTTAGCAGACTTGTGTTTACAATAAAAAGGTAAATATATAAATATTTTTTTAAATACATAAAAAATAAAAGGGTAAAAGATCTATTTTTTGAAATTTGAAAAATCACCAAAGCCAAAAAAGATTTAGAACTAAGAATTTTGGATTAATGGTGTATTATCTCTATTTAGATATTAGTTATAAACCTTTGACAATAATTTCCTGATTTTTTTTCTTTTTCTTTTTTTTTTAAAATATCAGTAATAATTTGATCATTTTCAAAAAGTTTTTTTTATTCTTTATATGCTTAATTGCATGTCTTATATCTTTATTTTAAAAACTTCAAATTACAAAAGATAATTGTAAGAATTATATTGTTTTCATATAAATTTATTCACACACTCATGTTATTTTTCTTCTCCTTTTTATTATTGAAACAATATCAAGATATTGTATTAGACTTTTTGTTTTTCTATAGCTTCATATTACAATAATTGAAAGAGGCAAAACTCTCCATACAGTAGCACCACTAAATGCAAGCCGGAGTATTCAATGGATGCAGAAAGGTATGTACATAAAATTCCTATCTAGTACCTACTCATCCACTAGCCTCAGACTAGTTTTTAGCTTATGGCTTTCCTGCATCCATTGACTACTCTGGCTTGCACTGAGTGGTGCAACTGTTTGGAGAGTTTTGCCTCTGTGAAAAGCAGCTTGTGTAAGCATAAAAATGGTGTTCATGTGATATTATAATTTAGTTATATACCATTTCAGATACTCATACTTTATCTCAGACTAAAAATTTAATGGTGAATTATTCCTATTTTATAGAAACTATCTGAATATACACTTTTTTTGTAAGATAGCAGCCATCTATTTGGAGTTTGAACCGTCATTGAAGTTTGTTAACTATTAGTTTAGATTTACTGCAAAGTTTCAAAAGATTATAAATATAAATTGTTGCTATGTTGTTTATTAATATTTTTTGTCTTTCTAACTTTCCATTAAGATGTATCTTACAATTCACTAATTAATGATTACCTCCTTATATTTCATATTAATTAAAAATATATTGTATATAAATTCTGCTATAACCTCATATTGGATGTTTTCATGTTTATTTCAGCTTAGAATTTTTCATTTAAAAAAGGAAATATGTAGTATATAATTTTTTCTTTTGGGGGGAAAGTTCTTTGTATTTTTTTTCCATTGCCATCTCCATAACCAGATTTATCCACTGCACTTTCATCTTTCAATAGATATTCAATTGCAGTATTAAATATAGAGTCTGCCATAATGATTTTGAAATATTTTTCTGATTTCTATCTTTTATTACAAGAGAACTTGTTGAGACACAAATCTGAATTATCTGCATGTGGTATCTTCCAATAAACTGACAACTAACTTGCCACTTTAAATTGATATACCATCAATCTTGAGAATGTTATTTTTCCATCTTTTATTTATAATAAATCCCATTATATTTAATTATTGCAATATTTGTGCATTTAGAGAAAAAAGCATATCCACATTTCAAATTAATTATCTTTTTATTTTTCCTTCTAACTTCACAAAGTCTGATAATGTCCCATTTAAAATTAAATTGTTTTTCCAATTTCACAATCTTTCCGTACTTTAAAAATGATTCCCAGTTATAGATAGATAAATAAAAGGTCATCATAAAATAGTAGTCAAAATTGCTATAAGGAGATTCTAATCATTTTCTGCCTATACTCATCAATTGCTGCCTAGGCTCACATCTTAGCCTCCTCAAAATTAAAGTCATAATTTAGTTTTGTCTCTTGTGATTGTAAGCATAAAAGAGAATGATCATTCATTTACATGCATTCATTCATTCTGCTTCTAAGATATCTTGACTGATGGGTCAGTTAATACCTACCAGGCATCTGAAAAAGAAGACAAAAGCTGAAAAACTTATCATGATGGCTAACCATGTATGATGAGCAGACTATTTATTGTTTCTTTATTATTTAAATGATGTCTTCATTTCTGTGTGTCTAAATTAAAATAATATAATATATTTTACACCTTAAAGTAATGTAGTAGAAAATGGATCAATGTAAAATTAGAAAGAAAAATGAAATGAATGCAATTGGAGATACATATATAGTGTGTGTATCAAATTGCCACACATTAATCAACATTTTATATAACAGAATAAAGTATGAATACATGTATATAATATATGTCACTTGTTACTATTTATTTATTGATGTGAAAGAATTATTAAATATTTTCTTTCTTAAATATAGAAAAGATTCTGAACTCAGTTTTCAATTCAGAATTAAAATGATGACAATGTTCAATGCCACATATTTCCAATTTGTAAAGATCAAATTGAAAATTAAAAAAAAAACAGGCATTATATTTTCGATACATTGAATTTAAAAATTTATAAACTTGCTGATCAGGTACGAACTTTCTCAAACTATAGATTTGTAAATATACATGTATGACTTGATTTTTTTACTATTAGTAAATTTGTCTTCAGAATTAGTAATTTTATATATTTTTTTTACTTCATTCTTTAGCTTCTAATCTCCAAGTTTGGGTCTTCTGAAAGGAAATTTTGTCTATCAAGACATCAGGCCAGATTAGGCTTAATGTCGTCATCCTCTTCAGACACTTGACTACTATTAATGATGACATATTTTCACTTTAGAGAAATTACATTTGAAAGTAACATACACATGCTATGGAAAGCCGTTCCTATAGAAAAGTTTTCATCATATCTAAATTAAATTTCCCTACAAAAAAGCACATTCTAGTTCTATGACCTTCCTTGTACCTATTGTTATTATTGAGTGACATATTGTACTTACTCTATTTCTCTTCATCTCTACTGTGTTTCACTTATTTGAATTAATGTCTTTCTGAATGAAACTCTGAATGAAAGTGCCACTATTTTTCCAAATGAAAAAATCTGAGGAATTTTAACTTTTTTACATAGTCTTCTGCTGATGCCTGACAAAAATATGTTTGCCAAGCTA